>CAKNXH010059611.1:4923-41479 GCA_932178445.1 Andricus quercusramuli | reverse complement strand
AGAGAGAGAGAGAGAGAGAGAGAAAATCTTAAACGACGAAAATCTCTATTTTTATGTTAATTTGATGATCGCAACCTCTGAACAGTTTTTTGAAAATCTGCAATCTTTAGGATCGATACGGCAGCCGGAAACGAAAACAAGTTTTTTATAAGCTACATCAATATATAGTTAGCATAGTGAAGCTAGCTACCCGCAAGCCGGCATAGCTAGCAAATGGCTGCAGAATTTCGGTCACTCAGCACTGTACGCTGGAGACTCCATCTCTTCCGTGAGCAGCGAGTGAATGTTCAACATTCTAGGCAACCTTGTAGTTATTGTTCAAAAAAATATTCATGTTTGAACTATTGCCTAATGTTTCAGGCATAGATAGTGGCAATTTTGTTTTATTTTTTAAGCTAAATCAAGTTGATTAATTTGTTGCTTTGGTGTTTCAGAAACAAAGTTTTTATACTTTCAATCGCTTTCTCATTACAAAATATTACTTTTCGTATCAAGTCGGATTGAAATGTTAGAAGAATGTAATTGGCAACAAATTATTGACCATAAAACAATGAGTTTCCAATTTTATTTAAGTTTATTGTAACGTATTGATTCGGCTGTGGATCACAAATGATAATTTATTTTCACAAAGAACTTCACAGATGATTTTTTGTTGAAAGTTTCTTAAAACGCTGCACACCTTTAACAACTACATTCACTGCTATATTGGAGATTATTGCAGCGTTTTCAGCTAACTTTGTTCTCAACATATTTATGTTATATACTTTATTATAGCTTTGTATATTTTTTAATTCACTTGACTACGTCGGTGGCCTTTTATATAATCAACATACATTTGATATGCTTGATGGTTCACTTGAATGTTTGCCTGATGCACTTGTTGGTTTACTTCATCGTTTGTCTGTGGGATTAGCCTGCGTATGCCAGCTTCTTCATCATATGAACGAACATATGAGAAGCGACGCTTCACTCCCAATCGCCACAGTTCGTCAGAGTTCAGGCTTACAAACTTGTTCCTAACAATGTCAAATACATTATTAGTTTCGCCAAACAAATTGGATAGTAGTCTGATGCTGTCTCTCTGCTTCCATCCAATGATGATGTGACCCCTTGCTACTAAAGTTGAATTTTCGTTAAATTTAATCATATCGCTATTAACGATTCTTCGTAAATTAATTAACTGTCGATTACGTTCATACTGGAATAACCTGACAGGAGGCAAGATGTTACCGCACTGTTCAGGAAATAATTGCTTTAATTTCTGGGCAAGTAATTCTGCAAAGAGAGAGAGAAATAGTTCAATTTTAATACTTGTTATATAACATGAATTAGAAAGATATAGAAATAAAAATTCTCTGTTGCAGGGGTCCTATGTTAAAACAGGGACAGCATAGTTTTTTTATAAAGAGTGTAGAGAATTTTATTTCATCATCAGGGTAATGGCAAAATAGGTGGCAGACTTGAAGCGCCAGTATTATAAAACTTACATGGCAACATTTACTCTTGTTATATTCATTCAATAAATACCTCTTAATAATCTCTATAAAATAGGCAATTCGCTCTTTTTTTCTCACAGAGGAAGCTTTGAAATGAAATCAAATTTGAAAATTTTTTAATTCGTCTAAATGAATGTTCCTCAATTAAAAAATGTCTAATACAATGTTCCAAGCAATTGTCTCAATGTGTGTTTGTGTGTTGCACTCTCGTGTGCACACAATAGCTTGAACATGGTTGCAGGTAAATTGATGAAATTTAGAGGCCCTATATTTAAATCTGTAATATCTGAAAACTCATAAAAGGATTTCGAGAAATATGCATTACATTTTTTTAACACTTCATAATATTGTAAAAAAGGTTTCTTATAGCAGGGCGTCGCTGATAGCAAGAAGGTGGAATGGGTCGTAAGATCCTTCTGCCCCTTTAAATTACTAGGGCAGATGGCGGCTATCCAGCGCTCCTACAAAAGGGCATGGAGTTCGCCGTCTCACCACTGGAAAAACTATTTAGGGCAAGCATTGCCCTAAATTAAATTCCATCGGCATTGAAGGATGGCAGAGTGGCCTTCATTCCCAAACCTAGGAAGGAGATTTACACTACCGCAAAATATTTTCGGCTTATCAGCTTAACGTCTTTCATCCTGAAGACGTTGGAGAGGCCGGTCAAGAGATATATCAGGAATGAGGTGCTTGCAGCCTCTCCGCTGCACAGAGGGCAGCACGCCTTTCAGGCAGGCTGCTCGTTAGGAACTGTGCTTCATGCTGTCGTGGCAAAATTGGACCAGCAGTTAGAACAGAAGGGGTATGTTGGGGGCATCTTCTTGGCTATAGAGAGTGCCTTCAGCAATACTCCTCCAGAAGCTGGTAAGCTGGATAGAAAGCATGCTACCCCGGATTAGTGAGCGGCCTTTTTCGTAGGCTTAATGACGAGGGGTATTATACCCAGGACTACGTCAATGACTATATAATCCTAGTCAGAGGGGCTCATTTGAAAACGTTGATGGGTCTTACGAGGTCGGCTTTGCGTATCGTACTCCTCTAGCGCGATAGCTCAGGACTTTTGGGAAATACAGAAAATACTAGCCTGGTGATTTTCACGAGAAACTATAAAGTACCGGGAGTTGACGCTCCGTTATTTTGCGACCGGAGTGTAACGTTGTCAAATTCGATTAAGTATGTGGGAGTAATCCTAGATAGCGAACTAAGCCAAGCGAAGCACATGGGGACCCAATGCAAGAAGTTTTTCATGACTTTCTGGATGTGCAGGAGAGCCGTTGGGTTGACGTGGAGCCTAGGACCGAAACTGTTTGCATGGCTCTACTCTGCTATCCTAAAACTAAGGCTCCTATATGCGGCCGTGGTCTGGTTGCCACGGGCGGAACTTAAAACAATGCCGAACAGGCTGCGAAGATTACAAACGCTAGCATTTAGGGGTTTGACTGGAGGAATGAGAACTACGTCCACAGCGGCGATAGGATTCATGCTCAGGGGAGAAGGAGGGTCAGGAGCAGGAATCCATGGCAGCAAGAGAGGTAGGGGGATAGGCATCCACTTGGACGACATGCTACTGTCTTTCAGGCGGATGTCCTGGCCGTCCTTTGCTGCGTTGAAACACTAATAGAAGGAAACGCTGTCGGCAGACAGGTCACGATCTGTTCGAACAGCCGAACGACACTAACTGCAATAGGGAAACCAGACATAACATCAGAACAGGTTCAGGAATGCGAAAAGGCATTAAACCAACTTGCAGAAAGTAACAATGTGGCGCTCATATGGGTCCCTGGTCACACAGGGATCAAGGGCAACGAATAGGCGGACCAGTTGGCAAAATGCGGCGCAGCGAGTGAATATACAGGACCGGAACCGGTACTGGGAATAGCGTCTTGCTGTGTCGGTCTGGGAATAAATCCGAAGTTGCCGTCAGGTGAAATCCATACTAGGTTCTACCCATAGGACGGACAGAGCCAGGGAAATCTTGGGTTTACCCAAGAAATATATAGGGGCAGTGGTACGGATCCCAACTGGGCAGAACCACTTGAACTATCATATGCACAAAATGGGCTATAACTCCACGACAGAGTGCAAAAAGTGCTGCCCATTTTATGGAACCTGAAGAAATCACAACGCGATTAGTAGTCGACATACTAGGCGACATTAAGAGGTCTGTAGTCGACTGCAGAGAGCGAATAGGTAAGGGTATGGCACTATGCCTGGAAACGCAAAAAAGTTTTGATGTAAAATATCTTTCTTTTAAATCGCTAATTGCAAAATATTTTTCTCTAATATTTAATTTCGTGATTCTGACGTTCTAACAGGGAAAGGGCTCCTGCTCAAGATGTTCGGTCACCTTGACCCTATCTATGGTTGTATTTTAGTGGTTTATTCCCATCTATTCTAGCCAATGACACAGGTAGATAGAGTTCCTGTAGCAAATTTCAATGGCTGAGGTCATTTAAATGAATAAACCAAATTTTTTTTGAATGTGACTAAAAGTTGTATGAAGACTTTATGACAGCCCAACCTCTCTTAACTTCATTTCGTATTTCGGAATCCTCAAGGTTGAACCGCCATAACTTAAGACATAAAAAAGGACACTTTGGACATTTTGGCCTGATGCATTCCTGAGATTTCCTTCCGGTAGGGCCTCAAATATGAAATAAAAATATACTGCCTGTTGAAAATATTCACTTTGAAATTCGCTCAGTGCAGCCAATTTATAAATGTTTACATCTCCAGTTAGCAGTGAGTATGATTCTATCTGTAACGCTTGCAAAGCAAGAAAATCAAAATATAACACAAAAATGATCTACAAATCCCAAGGTCAGTCAGCTGGTCGATGATAAGATTTTACTATAAAAGCAAATCCAGTCGAAGTACATGACTTATGTCTACACATAATAGTCACTGTCCTTTCTTACACCAAATTGTCTATATAATTACTATACCTGGTGTAAGACAATTTGGTGTGAGAAAAGACAGTGACTATTCTGTTTAGACATAAGTCATGTACTTCGACTGGATTTGCTTTTATAGTAAAATCTTATGCTCGACCACCCGACTGACCTTGGGATTTGTAGATCATTTTTGGTTTATTCCTTGGTCGCCCACTAAAAAATGATTCTTGGAGGTTATGCATCAGTACTATGTTTATCAACATCTACAGAAAAAGAGTGTAGTCGTCTTTGTTGCAGCTTATTGTCTGACCGATCTTAGAAGATACGGCCTGACCGACCTTAGAAGATGAAACTAGCCGACCAAAGGATTTCCGTGGCCGACTTTAGGTTATGTATGTCTTCTTTTACAAAATATTTGTTCTCACTCAGCGAATTATTTTCTAGACCAAATCATATGTGAATAATAAACTAGAAAATATGGGCAATAGTCTCTGGTACATTGAAATATTTTGCATTCAACTGTTCATTCAGCCAATGCCGTTAAACATGAAGCTAACCAAAAGGGGTCGACCACTGGTTGCAATACCCTGCACCGTATATTTACAAACATTTGCATCCCAAATATTCTCAAGTGCGCCGACAAAATTCTATCAAGTCGCACGTGGAATTTCACGTATATTTCTACGTTTATTGGCAGGCATACATTATTTTTTCGGGGTAAAATCGGTCTTCGATTACACATTTACCTAAAACGGAAGAGTGTTGCGGCAAAAGCATGTAAGTTCTTCGGGAGAAATTTTTCAACGGAGAAAAAAACCTTCTTCAAAAATCTAATTCTTAAAAAAATGAGAAAGTACATTCGATATTTGATGGAACTGGAGAGCTCTCAATAAAAAAAAATATATATATATATATATATATATTTCGAGATACAGATCGTCAAAAATCGACTGCTGTCAAAACCGTGTGAGATCATGGATTTAAAAAAAATTAGATCCCAATTAATATAAAAAATATGCCTAAAACATTATAAATGCATAACGATACAAAAAGATGGCTGAACAGTGAAAAATTCAATTGGAAAATCATATCTTTTTTTTAATCGATTTTACAATACTATTGTATTATTTTCATACAGAATATTCAGTTTATTTATGTTCTTTAATTATTTAGTACAATGAAATTATGAAATTGGATACAAAGATTTAAAGGTTCGAATTTTAAAACCAATAGAACGTGTTTAAAAAATGGCACTTACATGATTATGCCGTGACACCCTCCAACTATGAATATTATTATATATTTACCAGTTGCATTCATGATAATGGCTAGAGCGAAGAGTAGAGTACTGAAGGCGATCCTCATTTTCTTTTACAGATGATATCGATTTACCGAGAAATTCGTTAACAGCGTAATTAATGAATATTCTTAAAGATTTTTCCTAACGCATTTATATAATAGTTCCTATCTCGCGTGACCTTCTACATTAAAGTCTCGGTAAAAGGAGCATATGACTAACAGTGCTACTTCGATTTATTTACCCGAAGTTAACTCTGACGAGGTCTTAATTATTGCACATCTATGTGATGAGTATTCATGCGAAGAAAACTATTTTTCTGATATCTTCGTGTTTCGTAAATCTACAGATACTGATTCACGATATATCTAGTTATGAAAATTGCACAATTCATAGCAATTATAATAGCTTTTATTATACCTAAGCATTTGTCACACAAATTTTTTTAAAAGCCACATTTTCAAAACCCTTCTTACTGGCTAAAAAAATCCTTAAATTCAAAATATGTAACCACGTAAAAAATTATGTGATTTCAAAATATCTACGCTCGTTATTAATTCAAAAAGGATAATACTTTGTTAAGGGGTGTACTTGATCCCTATCGATCGTCGCGTCTGCGCAGTATCGAGAAATCACAATTGTAGCAGACGAGAGACGCGTGTGTTTGGCTTGTGTTTTTGCTTTCACAGTAAAAGTTTGTGTTTTTTTTCAAATTAGAAACAATCCTTGGAATCGGAAAGAGGCCCCACAGGATCAGGTTTCACGGAGGCGAAAAAGAAAGATTTGGTGGAAATATAGCCTTTTGTGCCTCCTTGGGTGCAGCAACAATATCTGGAAATTATTCCGGGTCATTAAAATATGCATTATACGACCCATATGCTGATGATGGTTATCGTTTTATAATACTTTTTGCAGGATTTCATAATAAAAAGTCAACAAAAAATTTTCCTTGAATATTTTGAATTAATCACATTCTGAAAATATTGATATAGTACGATCTACGATAGGATAGAATAATAAATTGCTTACTCTTAATTTCAACGGACCTAATGTTACAAGAAGAAACCCAATTCAAGGAAAATAATAATAATCGCAGTGCAATTTTTAATTTTTTGGAAATATGCAAGATAATTGTTGCTATCGTTATTTGAAATTGAAATGTCAGTTTTAGGGTATTTCGAAGTCATAATTGGTTTTTCAAACGAACTTTTTGGAATCAATTCTTCCATTCAATAGCTAGAATACGAATTTTTAGTTTTTTCTTAAACTTCAAATGGACTCCACAATTAATGTTGAAAGATGTGAAAAGGCGATACGGACCCGAAATTTAACTTCGAAACGTGACCTGTTTCATTAATTTTCTCGGAACCGGACAGCTTTTTGTAAGCAAACTTTTTTTAGTTCGATAGAGCATGAAAGTATCTCGAAAGTACTTCTTATGTGTGTTTCACACATTATTGCAGTGTATTTTGACGCGCTGAATCCAAATCCGTTGTCCGTTTTGCTCGTTCACCTCCAAATTTTGAGTAAATGGCAAAAACCATGAAAAACCGTGAAGGTCCACATCCATGGATCTAGAAGCTATTGCTTCCTCAAAGTGTATCATTTTGTCCGGTTTGACTACTAAAGAAACGTTGGCATATGAATAAATATTTTTTTGCTTGTACTTGCGACCAGGGCACCTCCACGAGATGACGGTGGGCAACAGAGCAATCTGGTGGAGCCCTGGGTTATCGGCTATTATTCCTTTCAAATTATTAAAGATATATGAAAATCTCTCTTTGTTCGACCTGAAAGCCTCCAATTTGCTGAATGCGTTGCTTTCTCTGAATCCTTTGAATTCTCTGAATTCCTTGAAATCTGTGAATTCTTTGAATTTTCGGAATTCTTTGAATTCTCTGAATTCTTTGACTTATCTGAATCCTTGAACTCTCTGAATTCCTTGAATTCTTCGGATTCTCTGAATTCTATAAATTCTCTGAAACCCTTGAATTCTCTGAATTCCTTGAATTCTCTGAATTTCTTGAATTCTCTGAATTCCTTTAATTCTCTGAATTCCTCTAATTCTCTGAATTCCTTTAATTCTCTGAATTCCTTGAATTCTCTGAATTCCTTGCATTCTCTGGATTCCTTGAATTCGTTAAATTTAAAGAATTCTGTGAATTCCTTGAATTCGTTCAATTTGTTTAATTCTCTGAATTGCGTGAATTTGTCGAATTTGTTGAATTCTCTGAATTCGTTGAGTTCCTTCAATTCCCTGAATGTCTCCAATTTGCTAAATGCCTTGCTTTCTCTGAATTCCTTGAATTCGTTAAATTTATTGAATTCGTTAAATTTGTTGAATTCTCTGAATTCCTTGAATTTCTTGAATTCGTTGAATTTCTTGAATTCGCTGAATTTCTAGAATTCGTGGAATGCCTTCAAATTTGCTGAATGTCTAGAATTCTCTAAATTCTTTGACTTCTCTGAATCCTTGAATTTTCTAAATTCCTTGAATTCTCTGAATTCCTAGAATTCTGCGAATTCTTCGGATTCTCTGAATTCTCTGAATTCCTTGAATTCTCGGAATTCCTTTAATTAACTGAATTCCTTGCATTCTCTGGACTCCTTGCATTCTCTGGATTCCTTGCATTCTCTGGATTCCTTGAATTCGTTAAATTTAAAGAATTCTGTGAATTTCTTGAATTCGTTAAATTTGTTTAATTCTCTGAATTCCCTGAATTCTCTGCATTCCCTGGATTCGTTGAATTCTCTGAATTCCTTGAGTTCGTTGAGTTCCTTCAATTCGCTGATTGTCTCCAATTTGCGAGATGCCTTGCTTTCTCTGAATTCCTTGAATTCGTTAAATTTGTTGAATTTGTTAAATTTGTTGAATTCTCTGAATTCCTTGAATTCGTTGATTTCGTTGAATTTCTTGAATTCGCTGAATTTCTAGAATTCGCGGAATGCCTTCAAATTTGCTGAATGTCTAGAATTCTCTAAATTCCTTGAATTCTCTGAATCCTTTGAATTTTCTAAATTCCTTGAATCCTTTGAATTCTTTGAATCCCTTGAATTCTCAGAATTTATCGAATCCTTCAATTCTCTGAATTCCTTGAGTTTGATGAGTTTCTTGGATTTCTTGGATTCGCTAAATGCCTTCAATTTGCTAAATACCGTGAATTCTCCGAATTCCTTGAATACTCTGAATGCAAGAAATTCTCTGAATTCTTCGAACTTTCTGAATTACTTAAATCCTCTGAATTCCCTGAATTTTCTGCATTCCCTGGATTCGCTGAATTCACTGAATGACTTAAGTACAACCCTTACGTAAGGACATACACGTGCACAGTTGGGCAAGTGACATCCGTGCACGTGCACAGTTGGACAAGGAAGATCTGTGCACGTGCACAGTTGGGCAAGGGACATATGTGCACATGCAAAGTTGAGCAAGTTACATCTATGCACGTGCACAGTTAGGAAAGTGACATCTGTGCACGGTAAAGTGCAGAAGAGTCCATCTGTGCACGTCTAAATTTTGACGTGCACAGTTGTCCAAATGACAACTGTACACGTCGAAATTTCAACGTGCACAATGGGCTCCCGTGGTCTTGGACGTGCACAGATGGACGTGCACAGTTGTCCGTCCGGCCATCGACGTGCACAGTTTGGCACGTGCAAAGTTGTCCGTCACCCAATTATAGGGGATTTCTTTTACTTTTCAAAATACCAGCGTAATGAAAAAAAGTGAAATGTACTATTATGAGATACCACAGATTGTAATAAGAAATCAAATGAAAACTTAGTTCTGAATGAAATGTTATAGGAAAAAAATATGTGAATCGGGTGTGAGATACTTTTTTTTCTTTCGCGATACTGTTGATTTATTCCTGATAGATTTTCTTCTCTCTATTTTTTTGAGCAAATCACCGACATTCTTTGATCATAGTTTCTCTAAGCTACTCATAATTTCTTTAGTTTTTCAAATTTCGATTATTCTAAAAGTTATTTTCTACATGTGCAGGTATCGCCACAAATTATAATCGGGTGCTATACTAACCCTTTAGGTTACATTTATATATCTGTCCGCCCGACTGGTGCGGTGCAGGCAGAAAGTCAATAAGAGTCCTAGCTGCACAAGCATAGTGACGTGAATTACCCAGTATCATACGTTTCTGTTTTTTATGATTCTTGAAAACTTAATAGTAGCATAAACAAACAGGGAAGAAAGGGGAAAAAGTAATCCGCCAGCAGCTTCAATAAATCAATTTCGGGATACTTCATCAGAACAGATGACGATAAAAGCATAATTTTGGAAACGACATGTCACCAAGCTTGGTTAGTAAGAAGCTCTGGGCGACAATAGCCACTTTCAGGTGACTTTGAAGGAACTGGCAGTAAGAGTCTGTTGGGCTCTTATTCGCATCTTCTTCTACTCCCTGCTGGTTGTTGCATCCGATTGATTTGTCATTTGGCGTCTCGACTTCTTTCTAGCAGCTTACGATGATTCAGCTTGTCATGTTTTTACCGTTCGGTTTGACCCCCCGGCATCAGCATCGCACGTAGGTCCACTCAAGTCTCTACCTCGCGCTACTTCAGGCAAACTCCCAAATAATTCCCCATTTAGAGGTTTCGAGGGATGCTCTAAGGATCCTTCGGTAATTTTCATCTTCTCAGGAGAAGAACATTTCCCAGGGAGTTATTACCGGCTCCCCCTGTGTGTTTTGTTCTTGATTTTAAAAAAAACTCATTTTGTTCCGAAGAGTACATGATTGTCCTCGGCCGAGTTTCGACTACATACAAATTTGTTTACATATTCAAACTTTCAAGTATTCAAATTCAAAAGCCGAACAGAAGACTTTAACCTATTTGGATTTTGGTTTAAATGTACATGAGATACAAAACCATAACTTTTTTTCTTTAGATATCCAATTGTCAACCCTGTA
This sequence comes from Andricus quercusramuli, assembly GCA_932178445.1. NCBI lineage: Eukaryota > Metazoa > Arthropoda > Insecta > Hymenoptera > Cynipidae > Andricus > Andricus quercusramuli. The sequence goes on along the minus strand of CAKNXH010059611.1, from coordinate 30,867 downwards.
GTATTATATCTTTGAAAGATAATGAATATGCTATTTAATTCATCAAACCCATATATTTATTTCAAATTTTGATAAGATAGTATATTTTGCTAATGAAAAAATATTATTTGTCATCTACGGTCAGACTTCAATGTTTGAATAATTTAATTGGCAACTAATTACTAACTACAATACACTGAGTTCTCATAGTGATTTTAATTGATAGTAGCGTTTTGATCCGACATCGGATCAGAAACAATATTGCATTTTAGTTGAACAATTTTTTTAAAATTGAATTAGTTGTGTCCGAGTCCTCTTACATAAAAATGGTATGCTTCATCGTATTCTTGCTTGATAGTATGCTTGATGGATTGTTTGAGCTTGCTCTTGATGGTTCACTTGAAGGCTTGCATTACTGTTTGCTTGTCGGCTTGATTGAATGTGTGATTGATAGGTTGCTTGAAGGATGGCCTGCTGGCGTGCTTGATAGTGTGCTTGGCGGTTTGCTTGATTATTTTCTCTGCGATGAGCAAAAGCCTCATCAGTCTTACGAACGTATGAGAAACGAGAGTTCACACCTAATCGCCTGATGTCTCTATAGTTTAGGCTTAAAAACTTGTTGTTATCTGTGTCAAATAAATTATTAGTTTCGCCAAATAAATTAGATAGAGGTTTGATGAGATCTTTCTGATGCAGCCATCCAATGATAACATGATTCCTTGCTACTAAAGTTGAATTTATATCAAATTCAATCATCTCGTAGTTAACGATTCTTCGTAAATTAATTGACTGTGAATTATGTTGATACTTGAATGCCTTGACAGGAGGCAATTCTATACCGCCAAATTGAGGAAATAATTCCACCAAAAACTCAATTCTGTAAGAAGAAATAGGGGCTTCTTAATACTTGTAATTGAATATGAATTAGAAAGAATAAACAGAAAAATGCGTATGATTTCTTTATGGCTAACATAACTCCCGTCCAAACTAAAAATTGATTTTTTTAAACTATTTTCATTAGGAAATAGACTTGCGGGATCTTCCTAGCGGCGAAATGTTGAAAATACAAGTTAAAAAGGACAAAAAGTCACTTGCGAATTATTATTTTCGTCGAAGGGCTCGAGCACGGTCTTATAATCCACAGCTAAACATGCATTAAGGACACTTTGTTTTCAGTGGATATTCCGAATTTATCCGAAAAAATGTGTCACTAGTGCATATAGTCCAGACTCCAGCCCCACTTCCATCGAATCGTCGAGGTGCAGTCAGTTCCTCTTTTGTTTTTTATGTAAAATGATCTCCCAAATTCAAAAGTCTTAGGCATTTTTCTGACAAATCATCAATTCCCGAGACATTCGCAATTCGTTTTTTATATAAATGTAACGCTAAACATTTAACATTTGAATTTTTCCCCCTTTCTTGTGAGCCAGGCTTATGAGAAACAATAGGTTATTCAGTATTTTTTGGCCTGGGCGAATATTAATTGCACAATTTGAGGTGTTTAATGAATTTAAAAATTCATTTTTTCGATTCTCATATAGATTGGTTTCCTGAAAATTTAGGTGATAGGACTGAAGAGCAGGAAGAGAGGTTTTATCAGGACTTCAAAGAGATGGAGGGAAAATATCAAGGAGTATGGGATAATCACAAGATGTCTGACTATTGCTGGTGTCTAAAAAGGGATACGAAGACCAGTCACAAACGTAAGAGTATTCGAAGATCATTTGAGTTGAAAAAAAGGCGTTCCTGAGAAAAAAATGAATCCTTTCAAATAAGCATCACATCTTTGTTTGTATACAGCATCATGATTTATACATGATTTCTGGCATTGTGGCCCGAACTAGCGTAGCGGGTAAGTTCTGAGAGAAATGGTACCTCCACGTGGTTCAGAATGGGTAACGCTGAAACCACTTCAACTAGATTAAAAACGTTTTTCTATAAGGTGTACATTCGTGGATTTGGAGATTGTAAGCTTGGCATTTCTAATCTTAAAGTTGTAGGCTTGGGCTTTGTGAACTTGCACTTTGTGAGCTAGAAGTTTTCGGCTTAAGGGGTTAGTATGCTTGGGATGTGTGGGTTCAGCGTTCGTTTGCTTAGGGTTTGTATGTGTGGGCTTGAGGTTTGTACGTTTGGGGTTTGTGGGTTACACCTTGAATTGATTTAGATTCAGCGACCTCAAACACCTGTTAACCTTCATCCGCTCGCGCCCTCCAGCGTCACACTTCCGCTCGCACCGACGGCAATTTGGCCGTAAATGATTTTTCGTAAGTTCAAACATTTTCCTTGGTCCCAATTGCATTTTTTTGAAGAAAGAGGATAAGTGAACTCAAACACAACATTGAAAGGTAATTTTGGACTAATAATATTTATTTAAAAAAAAACACAAAAAACGTTTTAGTTAGGATTTTTTTCGAAAATGCGATATTAGTTCTTTAATAGACAACAGCTTCAGTTACAAACGTTGTAATGAAGTTCTTTTAAATACCTAACTCTAATCAGAACCGAACAACTGAGCTAAAAGTCGGTAGGATCATACAAATAGCTATACAATTGATAAAAACATAGATGTTTGTATAAGAAACGGTGGATATTGCAATCTTAGTGCCTACGACAAAGGTTTTTTCACATGTTATTTTCCATTTCCTATTTCGAATTGAATAAATCAAAAGAGAAGCACAAAGAAGGAACTTTGGCATAGAAAATGATCCTTTAGAAAAAATAATATTACATTTGCAGCAAAATCAAAATGAACACAATGAACAAACAAAGAAGCAAAATACACAAATCCAAAATAATCTACTTCCGTGTCTCTGTTTTCGTCTTCTTCCCTATGATGGCAGTCATCGCAAGTAGTAAATGTGATTGAGTGTGTTTTGCATACGTTTCGCCCACAATATTTAAATTCAATTCGGGTTCTATTGTTTTTTCTTGACCCACAGCTGTAACATATACCTCTCCTGAGTGGTTTGGGCTGAACACTGCTTTCTTGCGGTTTGTATGGCTTCAAAAACAACTTCAAATCTCTTGGCAGACTCGTAAGTGGAGAACGCTCTTTCAAGTTTTCATTCATTAGTTCCAATGCTAACTCGTACAGATACGGTCTTCTTGTATTATTTTTGATGTTAGGGAAGTTGAATTGAAAAATCCTCGAAGAATTGATACCGGCCAGGTCAAGTAATCGGAAAAATATTACCATAGTCATCGTCAGTAGTGTTGGAATCATGCATGGTGGACAGTACTACCACTGCTCTCTTTCTTTTTCGTCACCATAGACACCAAAGTTTTGTCATTTTGGCAACCAAACAAGTAGCTCCCGGGCACGAAATTTTTATTTACCCTCACGAATTCGGGGGGGGATTTCTTTTCGGTTTTTCCTCATGGTTCCCACCCACGTTAGGTCTATGCCAAGTAGGTATTCTGCCAATGGATAGCTTGTGAAATAATTATCTATTGTCAGGTTTCGGGTTGTGTTTCTTATACTTTGGACCAGTCTCGCCACAACATCAAACGGTTTATTCGAGAGCACATTAGGACCCGGACGTTGTTTCCCAAAATATACTTCCAGATAATAAGTATGAAACATACGGGCATCACACAATGCATACATTTTCAAACCGTACTTTGCTGGATTTTGGGACATGTACTGGATGAAGCTGCAGCGTCCTCTGAAGGCAACTAGCATTTCGTCAATAGTAGTGCATTCTCCAAAAGTGAATGATGTTTGGCTGTTGACAATAGAAGTGTTCAATTGGTCCCAAATAGGAGCGAGTTTGTCAGTCGCATTACGTTCTGCTCTGGTGTTGATGTCATCGAACCGTATGGACTTTAACAAAAATCTGAATCTATTTTCACTAAAATTTGCTCGCAAAATAGTCAGTCCGGTTCCATTTTTAGTAAAAAATTCCGATAAATCAGCACGATTACCTCTCTTGACGCCAATCAAAAACAAAGCACCAAGCATTGCTGAAATTTCTGCATTGTTTGTTGGCCTCTAATCTCTCCCCCGAACACTAGAATTCATAGTTTTTCCAGCAAGTTTTTCTCGCTTGATTTCTTTTTGTTTTAATAAAAATATTTGTATACTTCACAATGATGTCCACAATTCCAGGAGTAATTATTTGGGAAAAACATTCCATGCGGCTTTTACATTGCCGAGCTTGCTGCCTGGGGCCTGGGTGGCTTTTTATGATATTCAGCGACTTTGTTTTTGAAGCTGCAGCACTGGTGTTATTCGCCCAAATTGTTTCATTATCTATACCGATGTAAAATTTTGTATCTGAAAAATTACCTTCTGCATCCTCTTCATCATCTTCAGAGTTCAAGACGATCTCTGAATCACTGCAATGAGGATCCACTTCAATCTCCCCTTCACCGTGATCTGAATCGTCTGAATCCGCGTCATAGCCCAAGATATTACTTACATCTTCCATAATTGGCCATGCATTTTCATCTTCTATCTGTTCTTTTTCCAAATTTCTTAGAACTCGAGAAATATCCTCTCTAGTGGTGTAGCGTAGAGCCCTGCGAAAAATCGAACAACCCATTTTTAATTTTCACAAAAATAACAGCGATGAAATTCATAGGCGACCATCTAGAGCGTAACCCGCACGCTTGCTGAAAGTTTTAACGAAATCGGATGAAAATTGTGCAAGTTATGCGTGTGGCACTGATTCGCGAACACACAGATAACAGGCCGACAATAAAAGAAAGATAGAGAAACTAGTATGAAATAAGGGGGAAAAGTCATAGCTCAATCTAGAATATTCTAATGTGAATGAAAAATCGAAATACCAGCGGAAAATAACGAAGCATTTACTTACATTGCAAGTCAGGAAGCGCTGGAAAAAAAATGCTTTTCCGCTCGCACCGACGGCAGATTGGCCGTCACCAACTTTCGATACATACTAGAGCTTCCGAATGCAACTGATTTGATTGCTCTGAAAGCGCGGCTAGTGGCGGGGAGTCTAACTAAAGAACACATGTCCCTGCCATCCGCTGTTGATAATCTGTGCAGAATGGCGCAGAATAACTTGCAAAGGACGGGCAATCTGCCGTCCATGCGAGCGAATGACGGTTAATAAATACCCTGACTTATTTGGTTGGCGATACATTTTGTAGGTTAGACCTTGAACCCTATCCTGATGGGACCAAACGGACAACGGATTTGAATTCAGCTACCCCGAAAACCAATTAATACCCTGACTTAATTGGGTAGCGATGAATTTTTTAAGTTTGATCTTGAATCGACCTTGTCCTCGTGAAAAGAAAGACCAACTTTAGATCACAGTATAGGCAGGTATATTCTTGTCCCGGCAGTTTGAACCCCCAATATCCCCTCATTATTAGGCTCATCACGAGTCGTAGATTTTAAAGGAGGCGCTCTTTCTTGTAAGCTTCAACAGAAAGAGATGACGAGATGGAAGGAGGGACAGAGTTCCATAAATACAACGGCAACTGGTTGAAGCCTTCTAGATCTCGTAAATAATAATAAATCATCTCAGATTCTTTGGGACGTTTAGGTATAGCTAGTCTGTTGATATAGACAGCTATCCTTATTTAACAGAGAGAGTGGTGTCTATTTCAATGCCCTAAAATTGATGCAGGTATAGGCTGAAAGGTAAAAGACTAGAAAACGACCAAACGTGGTTTGAAAGTGGTCTAAATGTGATCTAAAGTTGGTCTTTCTTTTCACGAGGGTGACCCTGACCCGATGTGACTAAACGGACAAGGGATTTGAATTCAGCGACCTTGAAAACCTATAGGTTCCCTGACTTAATTAATTAGCGATGAATTTGGTAAGTTTGACCTGGAACTAACCTTGACCCTGAACTAATCGGTCCAAACCGGACAAGGGATTTGAATTCAGCGACCCCGAAAACCTATTAATACCCTGACCTAATTGATTAGCGATGAATTTTGTAAGTTTGGCCTTGAATTTACCTTGATCCTGACCAGATGGGACCAATCGGACAGCGGATTTGAATTCAGCGACCCCGAAAATATAAGACCCACCTAGTCTGGTCCGTGTTGCAAGGGTTTTAGATTTAGTGGTCCTGTGCAATGAGTGAAGAACAGGAAAAATGACCCTCTAATTTCCATACCTCGTCTTTAAAATCCTCCACAAGTGCAAACATTGGTATAAGAAATTTGAAAACATAAGCATTCTTCAAAATGTACTTTACAAATGGCAATTTGTTATTTGGCAGATATTATTCCTACAATCATCTTCCGCATGTAAATAATTTTCGTTCAGGTCATTATCGATTCGCTTGTCTTCCTGCACCATTTTTTCGCCTCCGCAAGTTCAGTCTGTTCTTTCCAAACCCATCGCTTAAACTTGTTTAAGTTCTCTGTATTTCTTATTAACCAAAAATGTGTACTTGAAGTTTCGATTTGGTATGACATCTGAAACTCATCACGTAATTCTTCTGCTTTTAATACGATTTTTGTCCGTGCTGAGTCAGTATTTTGAGTCATGACTGGTGAAATAATTAGTTTTCGATTTTGACTGATGAACCAGTAAGTGACTTAACTAAACCAGTTACAGAAATATATCAGGGACGTATAAGAGGCGTATAAGAGATGAACCACCAGCCATTACATACGCGCGTGTTGCCGGCCGTTTCTTTGCATATCGCGGGAACGAAAACAAACTTTATTGTGGACTACTGTTTCTGCTACAAACATAGGTATTTGAGGCCTGGCTGCAAAAATCAGGGGATGAATAAATAAATAAATTTTTCGCTTGAAAGTGGGGATGGCCAATTGAGGGCCTCCGTGCAACAACCGCTTAGGCGCGCGAGACATTGTCCGTTTCTCTTCTCGCGAGGCAAAGTGCCGAAAAAGTATTGTCCCGAAAAAAAAGTCATAAAATGAAGGGGAAAAAAATATGAGCCTATGGAACATAAAAAAAGGCACAAATTAGGTTCAACAAATTTTTCGATTCGACTTGTCATTTCCGAAATAAAAAATAAAAACTAGTTTACGAATTTGATCGATTTTAATACTTTTTTTGTGATTAACTCGTCGAAACTTCGTTGTTTATCAACGAAATGAGCTCAAATTTGGTGTGCTAGCGTAAAATATGTTAGCGATACTCAAAAAGTTTGACTTGGGACAAAAAAAAACAATTTGTTAATTAATATCTTAATGTTAATCAATACGCGCCGCGCACCGTGTTTTTCGAGCTTCGCCGAAAAAAAGTATCGAGGAAATTTTCGACTTCGAAAAACTTCCCGCGAGGAAGTTTTTCATCAGAGTTCAAAGAAGTTTTCTGGAAAATTTCAACACTCTAAAACAAAAACTTTGGAATCTACAATTAAAAATGTTTTGCGCCCGAACGTTGCAGACTCCGAGTTTGAGCTCTCGCTTGCTTCGACTATGGGCGGTCACCGCGTGTGACAGAGAATGATAGGTAAACATGCGAGAACAAGGAAAAAAGTATACACTGATACTTTTTTTGTATGATAATGATTATTATACTTCAATTTTTTCATTGATGTATTTGGATCATTTTGATAATTCGCTGAATATCGCAATCTCAGTGTTTAAAACCTTAGTTGACAATAACTCCAAACTTATAATTACACGTATTTTAAATGATTAACATATGAATAGATATTAATATAAGTACATAAAATGATGAGAACGAAGTAAGTATTCAAATTCAATCATTTTTTCTTCAATGCGACCTTATCCAAAAAATGCTCGAAAAATTCTTGACCACCTGCGCTTAAATAGCGTAATGAGCTTTCTAAATCTTTCTTTTTCTCAGCTGAAATACCCACTGGTGGAACCAAAGGGGCTTTTTGAATGTCGCCAATGGTCAAAGATGTTTCGATTTTAACTTCAACTACTTTTCCGCCAAAGTATTTGTCGTATGTTTTCACAGTACCGTCCGGGAAGTAGTCAATTTTTACAGCCTTGCTAATTTGAACTTCCTTGGGAATCTTCGCGCCTTCCTTCATGATTGTTTCAAAATCTTTGACATCATATTGATGTTTTTCAACTACAATAAAAGGATCAGTTTTTCGAGCTCGCTTTATAATATCGATCCATTCCGATTCAGTTTCCACGCACTCAACTTTTTTCTTTAATTTGCCATAAGCACCAAAATTGCGATCGCACTGGCAGTACGAGTGCCCTCGAACTGGGTAAAGATGTTCAATAGCAACTTCCAAATATCCTGATAACAAAGAAAGGCAAATCATCATAGAATAATTCCTATTTTGTCCTCCACAAGCATCCGAAAATAATAAGATTCTGTTAACGCAGTCTATTTTCGTTTCTTCGGTTATTACATGTAGTAACAAATTACAAACGGTATTGGCTCCTTTTTTATAATACCCTTCCATATAGGGAAACATATAACTACGTGGACTGTTATGGACATGAATATTACAGTTATGAAGCCAAATCAGTCTACGATAAAATTGATCGCTAACAGCGATTTTCGGAATATTAATATGCTCCAAAAATTCTTGACTTTTTTCTGGACAATCCTCATTCTCGTAACAAAAATTACAAACATCGGTTCTTGGGACTTTGAATGTAAAATCCACGTAATGATTAAAATAATCAGAATAAGTGTTTTGCTCAATTGGAGGAGTGCAATTACCAGTCTCAGCCTTATAATAATCAACAAATTACTCATATAAACGTGTTAAGGTCAATTCGGGGTTTTCAAAATAATGCAATTTCGTTTGGTCACTAGAATAATGAGTTTCAGTATGTGGCAAGGAAACGCAATGAGCATAAATTAATTTTTTCACTTCTTCGGTCAATTTCACCTTTTGGTTACTGTGACTACCACGTTTGTCTTTCAAAGGCTCTCCATTCAGCAATTTTTGTTGAACTGTCTTAAATGTACTACTGTCTAGATTCAAAACGTGGCAGAGGAATTTTTGGCAAACGGGAGTTCTGTTATCGTATCGGAAATAATAGTATATCCAATCATTGCGCTTTCCTTTACTATCGGGTGATTTTTGCTTCAATTTCATGAGTGTACTTAACACAATATTTTGGGAATTGTAATCTCCGATTTCCCAAAATGATTTGTGAAATTCCTCTTGAGATTTGACATCAATTGTAGCGTAACACTCTTCTTTGCAGCAAGAATTCATTTCCATAAAAACTTTTTTGGACACAGCTTTTCCTGATTTTGAAACATATTCGTCGCCCTGTATACAAGAACCGATAAATTAATTACCATGAAATTATTTATCTGAATTTGAGATTTTCTCAATTTATCCCCGGTGGCATATAAGAAACCGTTAATTGAATGGTTCCGCTGACCAAACTTTGGCTGCAGGAACTATAAATATGGTTGCAGCAACCATAGATATGGATGGGCCATCTTTTTCCACATATATGACTGGTCCATCCATACTTTTCTCTCCGTGTAGAAAAAAAAATCCCGTGAACAACACTGAAAAAATTGTTTAACAATATTTCGTACATCCAAGAAAATATAGCTGTGTTACCTAAATTTCTAGCTGAGTTACCTAAACATCTAGCTTCATTTGGGTAACTCAGCTAGAAATTGAGGTAAAATAGCTATATTTCTTTGCCAACTATCTTCTTTACGAATTCTTTTCCTTCCTATATTTTTTTCGTCTCGATTCGACATTATGTAATTGATTTAATTGGGAATTACTCTAACATTAAATAAAGAAGCTTGTAACTACGGAAGTATGTATACGGATTATCAGACTATTATAGGTTATTTTATTGCGTAATGAAAAATATGTCTTAAAGACTTAAAATTTCTAAAAAAAATTACATAATCTCGTTAAAAATCGGTTTCGCCTTTACTTTGCCGCTCTCGCATGTTTACCTATCATTCTCTGTCACACGCGGTGATCGCCCATAGTCGAAGCAAGCGAGAGTTCAAACTCGGAGTCTGCAACGTTCGGGCGCAAAACATTTTTAATTGTAGATTCCAAAGTTTTTGTTTTAGAGTGTTGAAATTTTCCAGAAAACTTCTTTGAACTCTGATGAAAAACTTCCTCGCGGGAAGTTTTTCGAAGTCGAAAATTTCCTCGATACTTTTTTTCGGCGAAGCTCGAAAAACACGGTGCGCGGCGCGTATTGATTAACATTAAGATATTAATTAACAAATTGTTTTTTTTTGTCCCAAGTCAAACTTTTTGAGTATCGCTAACATATTTTACGCTAGTACACCAAATTTGAGCTCATTTCGTTGATAAACAACGAAGTTTCGACGAGTTAATCACAAAAAAAATATTAAAATCGATCAAATTCGTAAACTAGTTTTTATTTTTTATTTCGGAAATGACAAGTCGAATCGAGAAATTTGTTGAACCTAATTTGTGCCTCTTTTTATGTTCCATAGGCTCATATTTTTTTCCCCTTCATTTTATGACTTTTTTTCGGGACAATACTTTTTCGGCACTTTGCCTCGCGAGAAGAGAAACGGACAATGTCTCGCGCGCCTAAGCGGTTGTTGCACGAGGCCCTCAATTGGGTTTGACTTTAAACGACGTGATGCGTTGACGGAATGACGGGCCTTTCCACAGTCAGGCAAATTGTATTATAACTCATTATATTGCAGCCCGGCCGCCGTTTATTATTCTTAGTTTATTGCTTTTGAAAGATAATTGACAGGTTAGCATAAAAGTGATCAATGATAAGTGCCATACCTAACCATTTGACGGACGACAACACGTACGACTGACTACTGGTACTGAGTAACCGGTAAACCCTACTGGGTGAACCATTAACGGAATTCTAATGAGTGATCCAGTGAAATCTCATTGATTGCTATACTCTGTTCCCCGAAAGAAGGACCTGAAGACGCGCATGGGGGTTTTGGTTTCTCGATGGAGGAGTGTCCTTACCCTTTTTTTGTACACGTAATTTCTTCATTTCTCTTATCATTGGTCCCTTCGTATATTTATGACTTTCTTTGGGTTTCTATGTCAAATGTTTCGAAAGATTTTTACCAGATGTTAGCCGTAAAAGAAGAGGACCTCACCGCGTTCAAGTCTCGAGTTACAAGGGACAACGAAAGCCCTTGACTTTTTTCGGAAAAGGGACAAAAATTAAAAAGTTAAAAATCAATAATTCTCGAATGACTGTCTTGACAGTAATATATTCGGAATGTGCACATAATTCCGATTCCAACGACATGTAATTTGCCAATAAAGGTTGGAAATTGGAGAACTAATCGATGTTAAATTAAATATTGAGCTTAAGTTTCATCAAGTAAACTTCTTCGAATCTTCAACTTTTCGAAGCAAGTAATATATCATTGGAATCGGAAAAATTCGTAGATGCTGATTATTTTATTTTCAAATCGCTAATTGCAAAATTGACAGTTTTTAAATTTCCTTCCTTTGACCTGTCTGTGGGCAAAAGACCCCTGCTGCGGTAAGGTCGCCGAAACAGATATTACTGAAAAAACAGACTGTCGACCAGTCTCGTAAGTCAATCTAGTCAAGAGTTTTTCATGAAGTTGAAGGACTTCAATTCGGATTGGCTGAAACATGTCAATAAATCCCGCCTTTTTGAAAAAATTTAACAATAGGCTGCGTCAAGAAAACCAACATTGGTCGTCCTTCAGGTCCTTCTCTCGGGGAACAGAGTATAGTTGCATATTTTTGACTGTTTGAATCAGAAAGATTTCATTCGTACATTTTAAGAGAGTGTATCCGTTACCAACCTTAAGAGGCTCCCGAAATTTTGTTTAAAGTGTGGACAGATCTTTAAAGCTTTAAATGCTAAAGAAAAAAAATTACAATACCAATGACTTCTTTCTAGAATTATTATATTTCAACCTTAATTATTTTATAAAATACTGTGGAAGGATTGTAGTTTATTCGCAAACATTGTGAAATTGCTTTTTATTTGGAAGGAAATGCTTATGAGTGTAAATTTCGAATTAGTGGCAACATTGAAGTATCAGTATTATTAATCTCACATGTAAACATTTACATCATTCTCTACAAAATAGTGAATTCGCTTTTTTCATTTCTTCGCACATTTAGACTAATTTTATATAAAAAGACATCTACTCCCTCTGCAACATGTCCCAACCTCAGTTTTTACGCAGATTACATTTTTTCGTTTTTTCGTGCAGCAAAAGCGAAGAAGTCTCCTTTAAACACTTTTTCTGAGTTCCTCAAGAGGCGTTTTATACAGCTATAACTTCACATCTACCATAAAAATACAGTATTAACTCTTTTCGAATAGTTGAGAAGTTAACCATATAATGTGACAACTTTACGTTTGGCATCCCGAGTCGAAATATAGGCCCTACTTTGATGCTCTAAGTGGAAGTATTCCTTCTACTTTGAAGCTGCTTGTTCTACTAGCTCCTACTTAGCCGCTCTTGAAGATATTTTCATTCTATTTTGCTTCTACATAAATCTTAGCCCCTACATTGCAGCGCTTGTCTCTACGTTCTTGAGTTTCATTAACGTCTCCTTTGAAGCTCTATAATCTTCACAGAATTTTTAAGTTCCCTTTTAACGCTCTGTAACTTTTTGTATATTTTTAACTCCTCCTTAGACACTTCTCAATCTCTAAATTTCAAAAATATTTTTTGAACTCCTCGATAAACACTTCTCAATCTCTGTATAACATTTTATAATAATTTTTGTTAACAAAAATCAAATACAAAGTTTGATATGATATCAAGACATCTATTCCAGAGGAAAATTGGCTCAACACTAATGTTTTATCTTCTCTTTTTCATAATATTTATCTTTGTTGTGAATTGTAATTTTAAAATTTTTTAAGTTGAATGGAGGGTCTTGAATGAAAGTTCTCAAAAGTCGATCTCTTCACATTTCTTAAAAAATATCGTAATCATAAGCAATTCCACGTCAAATCATCTCAAGGATTTCAGCTATTGTTAGTAATTCAGATGAAAATTCTTATGTTCTTCAAGGTGTTGAAAGAAAAACGCTAGAATAATTTTTTTCTTAATCCAAAAACTTGAGGGATATTCAAAATTGAAAATTTTGGTCCACTTTTCTAAAATTTTCAAAACTTTCGTGATTTTAGTGCTATCAAGGTGATTTTTTTAATTATTCGTAATAGGACGCAGTTAAAAAAATATATATTTCTAAAACTGCGTCCTATTACGAATAATTGAACAAATATACCTTAATATAATTAAAATCACCAAAGTTATGAAAGTTAAAGAAGAAAAGACCAAAAATTTTAATTTGGAATATTTCCTAAGTTTTTGGATTTTTTTAACAATTATTTTGGGTTTTTTCCTCGCAACATCTAAGAGGAAAGATACTAGAATTTTCATCAAAACTATTAACAATGGCTGAAATTCTTCAGATGATTTGACATGGAATTGCTCTTATATATTTTTTACTCTGTAGAGTAACTTATTTTATGAAATAGATAGGATAGCGACTACCACGTACCTATAACTGTATAATGTTATCTTTGATATTATCTTCATATATATTTTCTTTTGCTACAGTCGGCACCAGGTGCCGTTTGTCTGATTGGGCTGTTTTTAAGGGGTTAACCCTACTTGCAAATTTTGAAAAATTCGATTTTTGGGTTTTGACATTTTCTGAAAGTAAATTATTTGAAAAATATTTTCTGAAAGTCTTAATGAAATCTGAATGAAATTGTAGAAGTTATTCAGTCGGAAGCGTAGGCGGGTCCGTCTAGGTCTAGGCAGTTTCAGAACTTTAAATGCGTTTTTCTCGAAACGACTTTTTCAAAGTCGGTGAGCAAGATTTCTAGAAAACCGCTTAACCGATCATTTCCAAACTTGGCAACCTTTTTTGTAATATCAAAAAGCAGTACTTAATCGAAGGAATTTTTTTTTTCATTTAAAACTTTTTTTTTATTTTAAAAACGAATGTGTTTTTTTTCGACAAAAATCGATTTCTCAACTTTGACTGGCCGCCATTCTGTCAAAAAAATTTTTTGGCCAAATACTTAGGTTAAGGACTAGAAAAACTTATAATTTCTTGAAATATTTTTGATTTTCCCATTTCGGATGATCGAGTCCTGAGCAGTGTTGCTCATCGCAATACACCTTCAAAAAATCATACTACGGTGTATCAGTAGTAGCTTATGAAATAATATGTATTCTTGAATGAAAATTAGCGTAAATTATGTTTATATGGTACTCTTTTGAATATACAAACTTTGACCAAAAAGCATCTTTTCATTCTTTCAAAAAAAAAATCGATAAAATTCACTTTTTTATTGCGTTGCAAGTAGGGCTAACCCCTTAACGACGATGGTCCCGAAAGTACACACACGGTTAGAAATAAGGAAATGAACATTTCTCCGATATAATTATACCTGGAATCTAACAGCTTTGACGTATTATTAATTTTGATTTATTGACTTCGCTCTCTTTGCAGTTCACATACAGTAACTGAAATTTAAAATTTTCACGCTCAAATATGGCGTCGCTGTCTTGACGCTTGCGCTCGCGTAACAAATACTTTGTTGTTTCCTCCCAGCTCGAACACCGCAGTTTGTAGAAATGTCAATTTTATTGGTTATAGTCAAAGAAAATATCTTTGTTTTCGTGATTAATATTAAAATAATAATATCTGAAATGGCTTCAAGTGAAAAGAAGTTTGCGCTGGTCTGGTGGATAGATGATAAAAAACAAGATGTCATTCACTTATCATTGATTCCGAAGGAAAGTAGAGAAGTAGGCTGAGTAGCTCTTTTAAAGTCAAATGATATGGAAGAAAAAAAAACAATTCAGTTGGAAGCAAAAGTGCTAGCTATTGGCGGTAAATAGATCACTTTACTTTACATTGTACTATATAATTACATTTTTTCATAATAATGACTCGAAATCTAACTTACTTGCATTCAATTCAACCAAAGAATACTTTGTATACATATTATTTCATAATTAGTTACTGATTTTTTTTGCAAAACCCTCAAAAGATAATTTTATTTCTATAAACTTCCATTACTTATTTACAGAATTTGTTAAAAATAATTCATAATGTTTTCATTCCAATACCACAATAAATAATATTGAGAATATTTGAATTTTTACAACTTATTTTAATAATTTTTTTTCAAATATCCCGCCATTTAAATTTTCTTTAATGGTATTTATTTTCAAAATTGTACCCTATTATGTCATTTATTTCTTCTTATTCGATTCTGAAACTATTTAACTTTATTCTTCAGGCGACCGACTCCATTTTAAATAAGGCAGGGTTCTGCATTTGGAATCGCAGAATCTCTTGGGAGGAAATATGTTGTTCTTCGGAGGTTATTAGGCGATACGTATTTTTCCGATTTGCAAAAAAACAATCCCAAAAAGTTAGGCGTATTTGAATTTGGTGCTTGAATTTTGAGCAAAAACTCAATTTTTTTCTTCAAAACTCTATAACTTTTGACCTAATTGAGTGTTCATCGTCTCCTGCCAAAGCGCGACAGAACATTGAAAACCGGTTTAAAATTAACAAATGGGGTTTTTCTTGAAAAATGAAAGATCGATTTTCTCAAAAAACCCACTTTGAATTTTTTGCCATTTTTTAAACTTTTACTTTGATAATGAAGATATCTTGTTAGTCTGCTAGCATGATGCTTATAAGATGCCTTTCTTCTATGATTAGAAACTTTTCAAAATTTTTTGGAAAAATAGAAAAAGTGTGGTTTTCCAGAAAATGCATTTTTTCATGTTTTCAAAATTCTAAGAAACGAATGAAAAAGATGTTCTTGAAAGCCCCACACTTTTTATTCTTCTGAATGTTTTTCAAATTTTCTGCTAATAGATGAAAGGCATTTTATAAGCACCTTGCGAGCTAAACTATTACCAAAGCACGAGCTTAAAAAAAAAATTGGCGTATATTTAAATGTGGTTTTTTTGAGAAAAGCGATTTTTAATTGTTTGATAAAAACCGCTGCCATTTTGTTAATTTTGAACCTTTTTTCAATTCTCTATCGCATTTTGGAAGAAGACGATAAACGCTTTGCGAATATGAAAGAAAATAATGAATATCTTCATTAGGTCAAAAGTTATAGAGGTCATGGCCAAAAATTAACATAATTGTGATTTGAATCCAGATTTTATTTTTATTCTATATTTTTTATTAACAATACAACACAGTAACATTTTTAGTTAATGGGGCCTTAACCCAACTTAATATTGTCACTTAGTACTATTGTAGTAATAATAATTATCTTCTTAAGATTATTACAAATTTATTATTTTGAAAGAATATTAAAATGTATGAACGTCTTCTACGTATATGTGATTGAACAATAAAAATGATTAATATGTTCATATTTATACGGGTTCCGAAGGCGAAAAACCAACATTAGTACAAGTGGAATCACAAAACAAGGAAAACGAGCAGGATAATAAAACTTATGCTGTTCTATAATATGTGTACTTCGATATTTATATCCTAATATGTTTTACTTCATTATAGAACTTCGTATGTTTTTGAAACACACTGTTACAGGTTTATAATTGTTCATTTTGTGATATCAATAATTACTTCGTTCTATTTTAAAAGATTCTAATACAAAAATTATAAGTTAAAAAGGATTTATAACTCATCAGCGAAAGGAATATAAAAGTGCACGGAAAACATATTAATTGACGAAAGATTAACAAAAGTTGAGTGAGTCGAGGACACTGTGACGTTGTGTACATATTTCATAACATTTTGCATCTTCATTTAACAACAAACAGTAGTTTTCATTTTAAGTTGCATAAAACTTAGGATCTGTTGACAAATGAAAAAACCCAAATTATGTTGTATATTCATTTATTCAATATTAGATACACGTTGTTTTCAATGCTCAACAAGAAATTGTTGTTGAATGATTATGCAAAATAACTTAAAATATTGCGCAAATGTCGCTATGTTTTCTTTATACTCTACTCTTGTTAATCTTTCGTAAATAATTTTTATTTTGTCCGGGAAGGTAGAATGTGGAGCATTAAAGTAGAAGCAAAAACTGAGCCCCTATTTTGATGCTCCAAGTGGAAGATTTGGAAATTTGTGCCCATTAGAGCGCCAAAGTAGGGGCAAAAATCGCATTGGAATAGCTTCTACTTTAAAACCTTAGCCCCTACAAATGACAGCGTGAAGAGCGTCAAAGTAGGGTCTATATTTCGACTCGGGGTGTTAGAAAACGTATATTACAGATGTTTGGAATAATACGAACCACTGAAGACCAAATTAGAAGTAATCGATCGGGCTCTTTTTGAAAAAAATCAATTCATGCGTTTAATTAATTTTTAACGAAAAATGTTAAGAGATATTGTAACAACCATATTTCTGAATTCCTTTTTTAAGTTTAATTAAAAAATTTTAAATCTAAAAGAGTTCAAATGAAGCTTATTGTTTGCCAACTAGTACATTTTTTCTAAGGAAGAAATGATTAATCACTGCTTTTTAATGGGGAAAAATGCCGATCAAGCTCAGGAATGACTTAAAAAGTGTTACTGGAAAAAGTGCCCATCGAAAACAAACATCTGCCGATGGTATGCAGATTTTGAACGCAGTCGAAAAAACACCGAAGACGCGGAGCGCCCAGGTCGTGAAATTGAGATGACAATGCAAACGCGGCACCCAATTGGAAAAAACTTTTTCATATGCAATTTTCATGCACAATTTTGAACACGGTGCGTTCTGATATCTCTAGGATGTCAGCTATCTCTTGCAACTTCACTTTACGATCAGACGAAATAATTTTCCGAACTTTTTTGATGTTTTCGGGCATTGCCACCTCAATTGGATGACCTGGCCGCTCCGCGTCTTCAGTGGTTGTTCGACCGCGTTTAAAATCTGCACACCATCGGCAAATGGCTGTTTTCGATGGGCACTTTTCCCGGTAACACTTCTCAAGCCATTGCTGAGCTTGAACGGTATTTTCTCCCATTGAAAAGCAGTGTTTGATTTACACACGAAACTCGTTTTTATCCATTGTTTGAACAAAACGAAATGTAGCGTCACTTAACCTTCAATATCTCGACAACAACTGAACCGAATCTCATGAAATATTTACACGTATCTTTTGAAGGTTGGTACTACCGAAAAACAATGTGGCATGCCATTGGCGGCGCCATGTGTGTATCAGTCCCGGGACCTAATAACACATGTTGTATATATATATATATATATATATATATTAGGGTGGGCCAAAAAAAACTTTCAATTTTTTTTCCTAAGATACGATGAAAATATTGTCAGAAATGACGAAAAAAAATTCTGGTGAAATTTGAGCTCTGAATATTAATATTAAGAGGTGGCGATTTGTGATTTTTGATTTCCCATTCAAATAACACAGAAATTTTTTTAAATTTGTTTTCGATTTTTAATGCGTTTGAACGAATAATTGTCTAGTGAAAACAAAAAATTATTCTTGTTGAGAATTTAACGACCTACAAAAAATGTCTGATATGATATTTTGCTAGGTCGACTCATGCAAAAGTTATGGCAGATTGAAAATTTAAAAAAATACTTTTTCATTAAACTTCCATCAGACTTTTGATCTCAAAGAGCTCAAAAGCATTGAACAGCTTTATTCTTGAGCTCAGAGAGCTCAAAATAACACAAAAATTGAACTTTTGAGCTCGAAGAGCTCAAAAACATCGTAACCAGCGGCTAAATTGCAAAATTTCAATGACTGAAATTGGCGGGAAGTTGCAGGGATGGCCTTTAGGTCAACCGTTTTCCAAATTATTTTTTTTCAAGTCATTATTCGGGTAAAGTAAAGTTCAGATTTTTTTTAAAATTAAGTTTCATAAAATTGGTTTTTCTTACTATATTTTGTAAAAATGTTATTGTTTTACCAAAAACATTCGATGAGTTTTACGAAAAATAAGATATTCCATGTTTTTGAGCCATTATTTTGTGATAGAATATAAAACATTGTAAAAATTATCTTTTACGATTTAGAGTTGGACTTTAACCTCGAATAACTTTTGGAAGAGTCTTGCCGCGGACGCCCCAAGGTACCCAGTCCGCCACTGGATAATAACTCTTAAAATCTGTTAGAAAATGAAAAAAGTAACTGTGTGCTCAAAACGATTCATTAACCTCTATTTCAACAACACAACCACCCGTATAACTATCGACCTTTACATATAGCAATAAAAACATACACTTGAATTAGCTTTAAGTTACTGAAATCACTTGAAGTCAATGTACACTCCATCGGCCAACTTGTGAACCCCTCGTTTTCTACGAATCTTGTAAAGACTTTTTTATCAGGCTGCCATCATGAATGCGATCATAGGTACTGCAAACGATACCAAAAATAGAGCTTTTCAGCATAGGCTGTAAAATTTTTACTTGGAGTATTTAGGTTATTGAGGGTATTTATTTAAGGTACTTAGGGTATTGGAATATCGACTTCTTACCCAATGCACATTAAAGTACTCCATCTTTGGACCCTCTCAGCTTTTCAGATTAGGACTCTGAGTAGCCTATTTGCACTTACGATTAAACGGCGTGATAAAAAATAGTATGTGACACTCGGCCCCTAAGTGACATTTTGCATCGTGTGAATTTTAGTACTTGGCCGAAAAAGTTCCACTTAGGGTCCTTACATATATCACAAATAACTTTTTGTCGATTTATTCCACAATAATGATCCAATTCTTTTATCTGAAGCTCACTTCAAAAGCTATAGAACTTTGTCATAATTACACCTGAATAATTGTGCAATTCATCTGTAATGTTTTGAACATTATATAAAACTCTTCTCTGTTATTACTTATATCCGCTGCTCTTGAATTAGTTCCATAATCTTTATAAAACTAATCTTTTCTGTGTAATATCAGCATATATTTATTCGATAACAAGGCATATATTTATCATTAAAGACTTTATTTTTCCTCAGAAGTCCGAAAAACGGTGTTAAAAGAATATAATTGGAAATATCAATTACTAACCACGATACAATGATCTTTTAACGTAATTTCAATTGATATAATTGTAACATTTTCTGTAGACTTCGGATCACAATCCATTTTGTATTTTATTTGTACACTTCATCTTTGAATTAATCCTCTTTGTGTTGTCTTAAATAATCATGATACCCTTCATCGTATGCTTCATGGTATGCTTGATGAATTGCTTGAATGCTAGCTTCAGGAGTTACTCCATCCTTTGTCTGACGGCGTGCTTCAAGGTGTGATTGGTAGATTGCTTGAAGGATTGCATTATGATTTGCTTGATAGTGTGCCTGATTGTGTGCTTCTTGGCTTGCTGGAAAGCGTTCTTGATAGTGTTCTTGACCTTTTGGTTGATAGAGTACTCGCTTGGTTGCTTGTTTCTTTTCTTCATGTTTCGCTCTTCTTACAGCAGCTGCTTCATCAATCCCACAGACAAACGATATACGACGGTCAACACCCAATCGCTCAAGTTCTTCAGGGAACAATTTTACAAATTTGTTGGTACGTGTGTTAAATACATGATCGGTTTCGCCAAACAAATCAGCTACTGGTTTAATAATTTCTTTATACATCCATCCAATTATGACCTGATCCCTTGCTACTAAAATTGACTTTTCATCAAACTTATTCAACTTGTCATCAACGATTCTTCTCAAATTAATTAATTGTACATCAGGTTGATATTCAAATGTCTTGATAGGAGGCAAGACTTCACCGTCGTAATCAGGAAATAATTCCCTTAAAATCTGTGAACTTAAATCTGTAAACAGAGAAAGGTAAATTTTAACACTTTTAATATAATGTGCATTGGAACGATTGAATAAGGAAACGCATCTAAGATATTTGGCTATCATAAGGATATCTGTCTCTCATACTACCAGTAAGAGCCTCCCGCAGTTTTCAGTAAAAAGTAAACACTTGAACAGACCTCTCAAATTTTGAATGTGACCGTTCTTTGTAATATTTGTAATATTTACAATTAGATTGTAATTTCACGAGCAGTGTATTTGAAATTACAACGTATGACCTGGTAAATTTACCAATGTCGATCCGAAATTCACGATCTACTCCAATTTTACCCCATGGAACAGTACGAAATAACTGTCCGATGTAAAATTACTATGTCTGACGATGGAGATTATTGGATCAGTGTGGCACGCAATAAATTTACGTCAGTGAATAAATTTCAATTCAACCCTTTTTTTGGTAAAGTTGCAGTATCTAACACAATTTCACACAAGGGTAGATGGCGCGTTGGACTTTATCATAAAATTACGTCTCAGAGCCTCTAATATTGCTCTAATAGTGATGAGTTTTATGTGAAGAAAAAAAATGTCTTTTTCATTTCGAACGATACCTAAGAAAAGTGATGTACGCTTTATTTATCCTGCTAGAGTGTTTTTATATGCATAACCTCACGAACATAACCTCAGCATTGAAATGTGGTCCTGGAAATTTATGTCCTGCATTTTTTTTTACAAAAGTGTGTACATTTACGTCGTCGCACGCAGATCGAATAATTTCCATCGTGGTACGATGTAAAATTACACCAACTTTTTTCACAGTGTACATTCTTACAACGTGGAAAATAATTTGTGGGCTTTTCCGATTTTATAACATTATAGTTAATATTATTCAAGCTATTATTATAACAAATGTTTTATGAATTTAAGAAAAATGGCAATGCATTCTGTTAATATTTTTTTCAACATATTACGCTAATTGTAAGTTATGTTTACCGCTAAACATAATAATTTTTCTGGACTTTTGTAAATCAAAATTTTCAAATGAGTATTTTCGTTTCATGACAAAGATATGAAAAAAATGAAATTACGGACAAAATCTTATGTTCGAGAATTCCAAAAGAAGTATAGAAGCTTTTTAATAATTTTGAAAGATTTCAAGAAGATGTTGAAAAGAATCTGGAAAATTTGAAGCCAATTTTTCAAAATGTGTATGAATTTACAAAAATGTAGGAAAACTCTAAATAATTTTGAAACACATATAGAGCTTTTAGATGTTTTGGAAAGATTTGATAATAATTTAAATCCTAATTACAATTTAAACTATTATTACATTTTCACAGATTTTAAATAAAAAGAAGCTTTTAAAGAATTCTGAATGGTTTCAAGAGAAAAACAATATTTTCTTAAGTTTTCTGGGATTTTAGGCTGATTTTTTATTTTTATATTGTATGAGATAAAAGCGAAATATGTAAAAATCATATAATGATTATTAGGGTGGCCCAAAAATATACATTTTGGAATTTTCGACGGCCTTCGCGCTAAATCGTTCTCTCGTAGAAACAAGTGAATACGTATTTTTTTATTTTGGAATAAAATTATTTTTAGTACTTTGTAAACCAATTTTTGTGTCTTATGGAGTTTAACACGTAAAATGTATACTTTTCCTACTCCCTTGATTTTTTCCAAAAAATTACAAGTAAATTTATTTACCCTTTTATAAACTTGTTCTCTTCTCAGTAAAGATGCATTTTGTAAAATTTTAATACATGAAAAAAGTTATAAACAAATTTGAGACATCTTGAAAGTTGCATAAAATCACAATATTTGTAGACTCGTAGCGGGCCTTTGATATGATTCTTTAACTTCAAATTTTCAAAAAGCATTTTTGAGGATATTGAGAACAGATTCATAAAAAAAAGTTAATTATTTTTTAATTTATAGTTTTAAGGTGAATACAAAAATGAGTGAAAATAACAAATTTTCGTCCAACAGTAGCTTTTCTCCGATCCTGAAGAATTTATGGCAGCTAAGTTGAACGCAGAGTGGCTTATTGTTAAAGGCACATGACTTCCAGATGCAGGCTCGGCCATAAAGCTCCCTGCTACGGGCTCAAATCAAACCTGTAACCCAGCACATTTCCCCAATTTTTTTCGCACTTTCTGTGGAACCAAATAATTTTTTTACAATATCCGCACCCTAGGCCTAGGGGTATAATTGACTTCAATGAGTTGAATAACAGAGTAATAACACTAAAACTGTTGCTTGGGTCAAATCTCAGGGCTTGCTTCATGTTCTCTTGAAACTTTTCTATTTTAATTCGTAGATCAAGAGAAAACTTCAAAATACTTTACAAAGTACTAAAAATCATTTTATTTCAAAATGAAAAAATACTTATTCATTTGTTTTTACGAGAGAACGATTTGGCGTCGACGCCCGTCGAAAATTCCAAAATGTATATTTTTGGGCCACCCTAATGATTATGAAAATAAATATTCAGATATGAATAAATAGTAAAAGTAAAAAAAAAAATTGATTAGCAGTTCGAACTCGAAAGTTCATTGCCTCACTACCCGATTCGGGTAGTGTTTCTAGGTGGATAAATACTACCAGTGTGGGTCCACCGCACCCACGACGGGCCAACACCACGCAGTATTCCCGAACGGTCACCCATCCAAGTACTAAGCGCGCCCAACGCTGCTTAACTTCAGTGATCTTACGGGAACTGGTGTTTTCAGCGTGGTATCGCCGTTAGTAAAAGTAAATGAGACAAAAATAAAACGTAAATAAGATACATTTTATATTGTTATTATTATATTTATATTTAAAATTAGATTAATTTAAAAAAATGAATAGAAAATTGTAATAGTTGGAAAAACCCCTTTTTCCGTATGCAAAGGAATGTTGCAAAATGAATGTTTTGGCTTTATTGAAATAAATTTAATAGTTATTTGAACAAAAATCGAGCATGGACCTTCTGGTCGAAAACACAGAATGGTACCGTTTGACCTAACTGGCATGGAAAGAGTCTCGGAAAAAAAGTCCATATAAAATGCGTGGAATTTTTAAGTACTTTTTTGTAACGCATGCACGGGATGTTCGCATTTCGGAAAAATATCAATATTTATGATATTTTAAATTTAATATATTAGTGGTTGTATGTGAACCAATCTATTCAGATTCTGACATTTTCCAAATAGGAAAAGAAATGAACCAAAAAAACAATTTTTCAAAATTTCTAATATTTCAAAAACATTCTTCGTAACAATATTTAAATAAAAAAGGACTCTTTCCGAAGGGTTAGCTTAGGTTGACTCTTCCCCCTTTCTCCCACTTTTTTCTTTTGTTGTGTAACTGTCTCAAATGAGACGAACAGTATGCGGTCTTGGAAATCATGTTTTGATTTGTAAATTTTTTTATGCTCTGATTTCGGTTGCATAAAATTATTCATAAGAAAGTAGATTTTATTTTGTTCATAAATGAGTTTTTAAATAGAGACACTAAGCCAGCTTCTTTCCAATCTGTAGGGTTGGTAATAACACTTCTGCCCGTGCAGAAATCGCCAAGTTTCTTCCCGGTTCCAGACTTGGGCCAGGCTGGGGGCCCCTAGCCTGGATCTAGCTCGAATTTTGCAATGGCTCGAGCTTGGGCCCAGCTAGTGTCAAAGTTCCAAAAATTGACGACAGATGGCGTAGTACTATTCTCTTTGTTTCCTTATTACTTGCGAGTGTTGAGTGTAAATCTTTACAAAGTGGCAAATTTGGTATGAATAAAAATTCTTAAAGTATCTTAACCAGTAATTTGAGTGATAGTTTGAGCCAAACTGAACTTATAAATTTTGTGTGAGTGATTGAGAATAGTAGTGATGCTGCTGATTGATGATGGTCGATGAACAAAATACAAATCATCATTGAAGTTAAATTGATAAAAATGCCTCAAATAAAAAGCACTCGAAAAGACCAGAGGCATCGATCACTCGTCAGTATCCCATATTCACGCGGTGAAAGTGCAAGTAAGTTCTTATATTAATTCTAAATAATATTTTTACATTAAGATTACACGTAACTTCTAACCTCAAATTGAGAAAACTTTTTCGTCGAATTATCAAGCGTAAAAATGTTGTTAATTTATGTAATTATGTTTAAGACTTAGATTTATAAAACAAATATGGCGGACGTAAATTAAAAAATTATAGTATATAGATGATGATGACGCAGAAAGGTGGCAGAAATTTAGGACGCGCAAATCGAATGAGTGACTTTTTGAATTGACGTTTTGATTTTTTTTCGATTTTTAAATATTACATATTCATTTGTTAACTTTAAATTTGAATAAAAAAATTTCTCCTTAATTTCGACTTTTAATTTAAAAATTAAAAATGGCTAGGAATCGATAATAAACTAGGGCCAGGCCTGGGCCAAGCCTGGGCCAAGCTGGGCGATCGAGCTTGGCCCTGGCCAGATTTGGCGTTTCATTCAAGCTTGGCCCAGGCTAGATCGCCAGGCCAGGGCCTAGTTTTGCCAAGCCTGGGCCCTGTTTGGGCCATGACCAAATTTCCACACGGGTGAGAGTTCTTTTACTTGAAGGCATACCAAAAATTTTTACATTAATTTAGAGAAGGAATCCTTTTTCATTCAAATATTGTTACTAATCATGTTTTTAGAATATTAGCAATTTTGAAAAATGTGTTTTTCTATTATTTCTTTTCCTATTTGGAGATGTAATAATCTTAATAGATTGTTTCAGAATCAACCAATAACTTCAGATTTGGAAATTAATATGAGATTTTGGTACTTGTCAGTCAGCCCCGGTCTTTTTCCTATTGGCTTACAGAAAGGCTGCGGCTTGCGACACGTCGTTTTTTTCACCATGGTTTAAGACAACGTTTTGGTTGGCTATTTTGAAAATTTGTTATCGGAAAGAAAACATCGATGTTTAAATCGATCGATCGAAAATAAAACATCGATGCAAAAACATCGATCATCGCAAGGAAAACATCGGTGGTTCCAATGTTTCCGCATCGATGTTGCAACACTACTGCTGCACTCCCAGAAATATTCGATAATTTTTTGTAATTTTACCATCAATTTCCGTTATTTCCGGAAAATTTGTTTTCATTGCTTCTTAAATAAAAAATCCCTGTATTTCTTACAAAAAAAATCTTGTGCAACAGATGCTAAAAGTAGGCAGTTGTAACTCTTGTGCAGTTTACAGTACTTGCCATTGGCTCATATTCGGATCGTTTTCGGTTTGTTTTGGGCTCATTTACAGCTCACCTCCAACTCGCCTCGGACTCAACTACAATTTCCCTTCGACTTGCCTCTG
>CAKNXH010059604.1:12233-25536 GCA_932178445.1 Andricus quercusramuli | reverse complement strand
AATGGCTCTATCATAAGGTATTAGGGAAAAGAGAGAGAGAGAGAGAGAGTGAAAAAAAAGAGATAAACAAAGAGAGAGAGAGAGAGAGAGAGAGAGAAGGACCAAGGAAAGAAACTTCAACACCCCTTCCATCGCTAACCAGAAGCAAGGATGGAAATTACATGTATCTACAAGTTATTGGATCAATAAGTCTGCAGAAATTTCATGACCTTGGAAGAGGGTGGAAATAACTCCACCTACTATCGATTAAATGTGGACCTTTTCCTGAAGCTGAACTTCCAGACCCAGAATCTTCTAGAAGAACAGGTGGAGACAACTCCACCGACTATTGATTACACGTGGACCTTTTTTCCTGCGAAGCAGAATCTTCTAGAAGAACGGGTGGAAATAACTCCACCCACTATGGATTACACATGGATCTTTTCCTAAAGCAGAAACTTCCAGAAGAATACATGGAGGAAGGGTGGTGACAACTCCACCCGCTATCGATTACACGTGGACCCTTTCGAGTGGAGCAGAAAATTCTAGAAGGACACGTGGAGGAGGGCGGTACGGATGTCCGCACACCCGAGTATAAAAGAGGAACCTTGGATCCTTTGGCCGTCTTGGTCTTCTAGCCTTCTGCCGCTGTCTTTGCCATTGCACTTCTTCCTGGGTCTTACTGCCAGGTTTCTTATTTTGGGTGTTCTGAGCCTTTCGTCTCTTGACAACTTACAATTTTGGGGCTCCGATCTTCAAGGCAATTTTTCCAGAGTGTACCAGTAATCGTCCCAAATCAACTGAAGGAACATCAAATTTGACGACTAGGTAACGACCACAATCTCTCTCTCTCTCATCTAAATCGTTCCAGTTATCACCCCAGCATTTCTTCCTCGAGCAATTATTACCTTTTCCTCCAAAGCCATTTTCTCTTCTCAAATCCTTGTAAGTTGATTCCCTATTTGCTCTATTCTTGATCTCTAATAAAGGTTCAATCTCGCATTTCCCCAAAATTCATTTGTCCCTGAAACCTGTTCCCTTAGACCAGAGTTCAGTACTCTGTAGATAAAATAGGAATATCACTAACCACTAATGTTTCCCAAAATACAATCTTAGGACGTAGCAAAAGGTTGTTGTGAGTTTCAGTTCTGATGCGTTAGGAGGAGAATAAAAACATAAATGGCCGTAAATTTTGAACGTTTTGAAGAATTGTCGAGTTTTTTATTGAATCTAAATGATTCGCGATCATATAGATCCATTTTATTTGATTGCATTCCGGATGTTCAAATTCGGAAATTGATTTTGAGAATTTGGACTTGATAAATGAAATTATATTTGACGATTTGCAGAGTGATAGTAATATCGGGAATAGAAATGCTTATCTTATTTACCTAGAGAACACATTTTAAGTGTTAAGTTACAATCAGATGATCCTTGGACACCGCAGCCTAATGGTTTAGTCTGTGGTTCTTATTTAAATGGATTTTTCATTCAATGCCCTGATTGGTGGGTGTTTTTACCTATGGAGAGGCAAATACTTTTAATAAATAATATACGGGATGAAATTACGATTCACGGAATGAATGGTGTATTTTTTGTTGTCGGAAAATGGTTCATATTGGATAATTTCAAATTAACACAGGTGAGTTGATTTATTATTATAATGGTTATATTTTTTTATTTTAATTATAAGAAATGAGGAATTTTATATATTTTCATTATACTTTATTTAGAGTTCTCCTCAATTAATTTATCTTGAATTCTTTCTCATTTCAGAATAATAGTCGTAGAATACGACATACGCCGAATTTTTCCTTTCGTTGGGCAGTTCCGGAATTTGTTATTAATTTCAGTGATAACGAAATTACTTGTGCATATGATTGGATAGACCTGGGTTTAAAACATTTTATTTCGAATGTTAATATATTGGTAACGCAAATTCGTTAATAATTAGAGAATTAAATCAATGTGAAGAAAATATATAAAATGTGAAGTATTTATATAAAATATTATGATTGTGACACATGTAAAATGCATGGGGAAAAATCACTTTTAACAGTTTTTGAAATAATTTTGTAGGGTTTGAAAAAATGTGACGGGAAAGTATAGAGGCTTGTAGAGAATCATTCAGGAAAGAATTTCATGTATCGGTCACAAAGGTTTAACACCCCTAACACACCTACACGAGTCCCTGAAAACTACCCTTGAAACCAAGAATATCAATTCTCCATAAAAACGACCTTTTGGGCACTGTATTCTCGTCTTTTTTCACCTAAAATTTTTTATATATGTCTAGTGGAATATTCACCAATATTGCTTGATTAATTTTCAAATATTTAAACAAATGGAATTAAAATCGAAGAAACAAGAATTAGGCATTTTCTTTTTCGGATTTGGAACAAAATGGGGGGGGGGGGGGCGCGGTGCCCTCTAGAGAAAAAAAGTGTTTTTGAGCCACCCTAGTCCACATATTACGTTGGTTTTACGTTGGTCACTTTTTGTGGACAAAAGTCTGTCGCAAGGATTAGCTGCTTGAAATTCAGTTTTTAAATAAAATATAAGAGAATTTAATCTTTAATTACGATTAGTGAAGACTAGCTGCTGCTGCTTGAAAATTATTTAAACCATTTTTATAAACAAATACACATTTTTCTTATGTCACAATGAATGGGCTAAATTTCTTTGTTGCATTATTAACCGAAAATGTCTCGCTAATAAATACTTGCTGCCATTTTTTGCAAATCAACAATTGCTAGTTACTCGAACAATATTTATAAACAAATTCAATTTGTCACTATTATTCCACAAACGGGCCCAAATTTTCAGCGGAACTAACTAAAAATGTATTGCCAATTACTCTTTGCTATCATATTTTTCCATAGGACTGACTTTTTAAGTGAATATTGTTGAAATAATTAACAGTTCTTGTTTATGGAATAAAGATTATTTACTTTTGCCATCACAGTATCAAATTTCAGAAAAAAATTGTTATCAATGTAGAATGTTTTGAAATACCAAAAGGTACAAATATATTTGCCATTCATTCGAATTTATTTGAAATTCAAACTCAATTCTTATGTGGGGGGAGGGTCATTTTATATTGTTACGCTAACGTTATAAAGGGGGAGGAGGGTCCAAAAATCTCCCAAAAAAAGCGTTGCGTAATATATGGAAAACTGTTCTTTTTTTTTGAAGTGACGGAAGCCGAATTGAAACGGAAATACTGCAACATCTCCAGGCCAGTGATCGACCTTATTTATCAGTATGCGAGGAATGCCAATTAAAGAAAAAAGTTAAAAAGCGAGGCTTTGTTGGGCGACCAATCATCTCCGATGAAATGAACTCGAGATGTCAGGTTGACCTAATTGATATGCAAAGTGAACGAGATGGCGAGTATAGGTGGATATTGAGTTATCAAGATCACTTAACAATTTTTGTATCTTCGTGGCTCCAAATATACTGCAAAGTGACAATGGGCGAGAATTTTCGAATCGTCTAATCCAAAATCTCACTCAAATGTGGCCAGGACTCAAACTTGTCCACGGAAAGCCCCGACATTCGCAAAGTCAAGGATCAGTGGAAAGATCGAATCAGGACGTTTGAGATATGCTCATTGCATGGATGGCTGGCAATCAAACAAGAAAAATGAGCAGAAGGCTAAAAATTCATCCAGAGTAAAAAAAAAACGAACTCTACGCACCGGGATCAAAAGCAGCCCATACGAAGCAATGTTTGGATGTGCTCAAAAAATTGGACTTGGGGATTGATCACTGCTGAAAGAAGCGTATACTTCTATTAATTTAGAAGAAGAGCTTTCGGAGATTCTCAACGTATAGAGCAACCAGCATGCTGAAAATGATGGTACGTATAACTTACTTTGCCTACAAAATATATATATAAAATTTCCTCCTGCGCCAAAAGAATGTTTCTTAAAACGAATGTTATTTCTTCTTACATAAATTGAAGATTAAGAGCATTTTCATTTATCTAAAATAGAATCCTCTTGCAGCAAGTTTTTGTATGCGAGAAATGAATTTACGCGAGCAGATTCGAATTTCATAGATTCTCAGGAGGTTCCATCTAATCGTTTGTATTTACGGACTGCATCTCACTGTAAAAAAAAGTATCATATCAAGGCCAGTTTTCGGTACTGAAACAGTCCTCCAAAAATATAGTCTCGTGTGGCTCCATTCTAATGCCACTTTATTTTGATGCCGCTAAACGACGTTTTAGTACTACTTTTTTGGATCAAAACAGGACTGAAGTTAGATCAAATTTCAATGACGTTCCGTAGCACATGGAAACGTCAAACGTCCGTGAACTGTCACTGTACTTCGTTCGTGTTGTTTCGATGGTTATATGGCTTTCGTCGTGTAGAGTTGTTACAAACTCTTAAAGATGGAGCAATAAAACGGTTTATTCATACAATTATTGTGAAAGTTGCCCTGTGGAGTTTTCTACCGGTGTTTTGATATTTATTGATCACAATAATTATGCCGAAGTATATCAATCCTAGGTGCAAATCAGGTTATAGCAGTGAGCTCGGAGAACCTGAATAAGAAAAATTAATATTTTCGTTGTGTCGGAAGACCCAACTATCAAAGCTTTATGGCAAAAAGCTTTGATTCGGGAAAATTTTACGGTCAAAGCTGGCCAGTTCGTTCACACTAAGCATTTTTCGAAGGAAGACATTCTCCAGGAGAAAATCCTGAAAGGACCCGATGGCGCTATTTTGAGAAAGGTAAGTGATTTGTATTTACTGTAAAACTGAAATAAAAATTGAAAAATAAAACAAAAGTCAATTCATTCTTTTTCAATAAACTGTATTTATTAGGTATTTTCACTTAGTACTCGTTTAAAAAAGTAACATTTATTTAAGATTTTGGTCGCATGAATTGTTAAAGAAGAAAAATTGAGGTTAGTATCATACATTCTCTAGCCTTCTAATTTAATCCTGAAATTAACGTTACTTTTTCTGTATCCTACTCAAATAAGACATTGACTAGATTTACTTGGCACATATTTTTTATTCCGAAAATTACTAAAAATATGAATAAATTGTGTTTGTTGTTGCACGTGTTGACGGGAAAACAAACCGATTTTTTTTTAAATGAGTAGTAAGTGAAAATACCTAATAATACAGTTTATTGAATAAAAAAAATTTGCTTTGGTTTTATTTATAACTTTTCATTTCGATTTACAGTAAATGTATAATTATTCAGCTTTAACAAAATAGTGCCATCGGGTGCTTTTAGGATTTTCTCGTGGAAAATGTCTTCCTTTAAAAAATGTTTACTGTAAACGAACTGCCCAGCTTTCACGGTAAATTTTTTCAGAATTAAAGCTTTTTGCCATAAAGCTTTAATAGATGGGTCGTTCAAAACGTTGGAAACATTAATTTTTTTCATATTCGGGATCTTTGGGTTCTCCGAATTCACTTTTGTAACTCGATTTGCACCTCGGAATGATACACATCGCCATAATTAATTCGATAAACATAAAAACACTAGTGGAAAACTCCACCAGGCCATTTTCACAATCATTGTTTAATGTACATATTACATTACAGGTCAAATTTGGTCAAAAATTAAGAAAGAGGAACTGCGTTGATTGCAAATCCGCACTATTTTATTCTGCAAGCGACGAAAGTGTAGGTCAAATCCAAACTAATCATCCAGTGGCAACATTAATCACGTTAGATCAAAATTACAATCTCCAATACTCGAATTTTAAACTCTTCGATTTTATAAAATCAATCGAAAACTCATTTCCTCTGCATTGCAAGCAAAGTCATCTTTTTTACTTAGTTTTGAATGATTTGTCTAAAATCAAGTTTTACTTTTCTTGTGCAGGACACGGGAAAGAAGTTTTGGCCTGCACTTTTCACTTATATTTGCAGAATAGAATGCGACATTTTTCTGAAATTTCTTTAGCTGATTCCAAAAAAGGCTAATATGAAGAAAAAGAAATTAGCGATATTAGCTGAAACCTAATTCTAATTCGTAATTTATTAAAGACTTCGAAAAATAACTTTCCATTAACTTGAGTGTTGCCAAAGATGAAAATATTCGTTAACGGTCTTCCTTTAAGAGTGGCTATACAAATTAGAGGTGTGCAGTCGTTTTTTCGAATTTTTAATACAGATTTAGACACGCCTGGAAAGTTGCATTCTTTGAAATAGAAAATTTTTTTAATGTACATCAAACAGGTTTGACTTCCTTAAGCTATTAAAATTTCTGAATCAAACTAACTCCTTTTTTTTCTACAAAAAATGACTCCAAAACTCAAGTCTAATATTTGAAATTCGACTTATTCGAACAAGTCGAATTTCGAAGATTCGTCTTGAATTTTGAGTCCATTTTTTACAATAAAAAAGCTATTTTGATTATAAAAATTGTATTAATTGAAGGAAATCAAGGCGGTTCGATGTACAGTTACATTTGTCTCTATTTCGAAAAAACCAATATTCTAAGCGTTCTTGAATTTGTATTAAAAATTCGAATAAACGACTGCAAGGCGCTAATAAAAATACTAAAATATTGTAGCTTGGTTAGAAAGTCTATTTGATTTTAAAAATTTGACATTTAAGATTTCGTTATTTGTAATAGAAAATATTTTATAAGGTATCATATTACTTGTCTGTATTATAAAGATATAATAATTATATTATATGGGTTATCCTCCACGCAGAGGGTACTATCGAAAAAACTAAATTGAAAAAAAAAAAACATTTTTTTAGACCTTTGAAAAGCCATCCGGGTATCTCCCATTTCAGTTCTTAACCCTACTTCCCCGAGGAAGATGTGATTTGAACACCTAGACTACCAGGATTAACCATTCAAACAGTAAGACCTTTGGAAGAACATCCACCTCATTACTTTTCAATCATTGCAATATGAATTTTTCAATACTGAATAATAACTCAAAATGATGTTGTAAATTTTTGTAACTTTTACAATTCAAAAAATAATTCTACGCATCATTTTCGATTTAACCGTTATCTTATATTCATATAAATAAATATTTATTATATTTATTAGTATTTAATAATTAGATATTTATTCACCAGTTTTCTCTTTATTAAATAATGCTACCTTTATCCCCCTTTCTATTTTCTCCATCACATTTCAAAAGTAGAAGAAAATTTAAACAATGAAGAATCCTCATATAAGCATGAAGTTGAAAGCAATTAAAACAATACTCCGTGTGCATCATTTTAGTTCTCTAGTACGTACCATTCTGCAATCTGAAGTTAGCAAAGTAAAATAGTACGAACGATGGCATCAAAACAAGACGATTTGGTATTATAACAGGGCGCTAAAAAAGTGATGCTCAATTCAAATGGAACCATAGTTTTTACAGTGCTGCTGCAAGCTCTGATTCAAAACAAGGTTTTATATTTTGCAACTGTCGGAGGTATTGTATTGATGAAAAGTGTAAAAGTCGATCCAACTACGTTAAGTGTAATTCAAAATGCCATTCAAATAGTTCGTGTCAAAACAAATAAAATAATTATTTTTGCCAAATAAGTAAAGACTTAATTCGTTTGTTTTATCATAATGCTCTTCAGTTCCATACTTCACATGCATAAATATGCCAAATAAAGAATTTCTTCATAAAACTTGTTTAAAATATTAACAATTATTATTTATTGGTGTTTTTTTTCGCAATTAAACATTATTCTTAAACATTTTAATAAGAAAATCTATGCAAGTAATGCATTTAAATTCCGAAAATGCATCAGATATAAAAAACCATTTTCAAACTCATTCAAACTATTCATTAACTTGTTTATAACAATTGAACGAATGCAGAAATTTAATCTGCAATTAAAATTTCTATTCAACAAAAGTAACTGTACTAATCTGTATTTTTTGGAGGAAGTATCAATGAATAGGCCTAACTAGATAGTATAAATATATAAACAATTGTATTTTTAATGTTAAATAATAAATCCATCAAAGTACCACACTTTCTCAGTATTAAAAAAAATACTTTGGTCGAGATTTGAGAAGTCGGCGGATTTTTGTCCCAAAGAAGTATTTTTTTCTACTATATGCGCCCTATACACTACGATTACTCCAAAGAACAGTTCAGAGTCAGCCCTTTTGAAAACTACCAGTCAGAACGGTTTTGGTCGTTTAAAAAGGGACCGAACGCGTTCTGGCATTTTCAATGTTCTGGTCGTTTATTTCGGTTTTTGGCCGTTTCCAAAACAGCTACAACGCGTTCTGGCATTTCTGTAACGGCCAGAACGCGTTTTGGCCGTTGTTTTCGGCCTTTCGCCGTTTTCGGTCTTTGAGCCTAACATATATATGTATGTATCTATGCATGAAAGAGTGGATGTGTGTATGTATGTCCTCGAAATTAACTCAGAGAGATTCTTTTTGGTTTTTTTCTTCAGTACCACATAATTTGTAAATCAGTCTGCTGTGATATGCTCAGAATGCATTTATTCAATCATTCATTGTGGAAATGCGCTTGCAAACAGATAAATAGTGAGACATCTTCATTACTATGACGTAGAAACCGAAATAGTCTTCAGGCTAGTGGATGTAATGTGAGAAGAAACATGCTCTCCTGGAATCTTTTTGATCCTGGTGACGACAATTAAATGGAAGTATACTCCTCATTTCGTGCACTTGACAGTGCTGTTGTAAAATTCGACCACAGTAAAGAATATTCAATGTAAGTTCAAAAGTTTAGTATAAGCTACTAAAATTGTACAAACTAGTGATTGTCGTTCAACAGATAAATACAGTCTTGTAGTTCAACAAAGTTCAGCCATTTCTTAGACTTGCGACGGTATACACGCTCATGGTGCTATCTGTTCCTTGTATTATTCCATTTTTATTGTAGTTTATGATGACAAATTCAAAGATGAACTCTTTTTAAATACATGGTCAAAAGTTATTTCCGCTCTTATAAATCCTGCAGAAACTTCAAATGTGAAATTAATATAAGTAGCAAATTATGAAGATAATCTAGATGAAGAGCTATGTATGTATGGATGTATCCATGCATGAATTTATATGTAAGAATGTGTGTATGTATGAAACAGCGCATGTGTATGTATGTTTTTGAAATTTTACTTCCTCTTTCAGTGCCACATTTTCTGTTACTCAGCCTGCTGTGACATACTCAGAATACATTTTTGAAATATTTTATTGTTGAAATGCGCTTGCAAACAGATAAATAGTGAGACATATTTAGTACTATGTCGTGGAAACCGAAATCGTCTTCAGGTTAGTGGATGTAATGTGAGAAGCAATATGCTCTCCTAGAATTTTTTTGAACCTCGACCACACTAAAGAATATTTAATGTAAGTGCAGAATTTTAGTATAAGCTAATGAAATTGTACAAATCAATGACCGTCGTTCCAGAGATGAATACAGTCTTGTAGTTCAACAAAGTTTGGCCATTTCTTAGACTTGCGACGGTATACACGCTTATGCTGCTATCTGGTCCTTGTATTATTACATTTTTAATGTAGTATATAATGACAAATTCATAGATAAACACTTTTTAAATACATGGTCAAAAGCCATTTTAGCTCTTATAAATACTGCAAAAACTTTAAATGTGAAATTAATATAAGTAACAAATTATGAAGATAATCTAGATGGAGAGGGAGAGCATACTCAGAATACAGTTGTGAAATCTTTTATTGTTGAAATGCGCTTGCGAACAGATAAATAGTGAGACATATTTATTACTATGTCGTGAAAACCGAAATGGTCTTCAGGTTAAAACATGTAATGTGAGAAGAAACATGCTCTCCTAGAATCTTTTTAAACCTGATGACGGCAAATGAGGGGTTAATACTCCTCGTTCCGTACACTTGACAGTCGTAGAAACCGAAATGGTCTTTAGGCTAGGGATGTAATGAGAAAAGAAGCATGCTCTCCTAGAATATTTTTGAACCTGGTGACGACAAGCAAAGGGAAACATACTCCTCATTTTTATTAATTCAATATATTAAGTGTATGAATAGAAGATCAGCATAAGATTATATTGTACGAAATAATAATCTCCGTTAAACAGATGACTACGGTCGTGTAGTTTTGCAAAGTTTAGCTATTTCTCAGGCTTGAGGCAGTAGACAATTTATATACATTATTATGTTATATTACAGTATTATTATATGTATTGTTTGATTCGCCCTACTTCATTATTGGTATAAATACAGTAATACAAAATGAGTGTTTTGTCCGTCTGAGTATTCTTGGTAATGAAAGTTGATAATTTTAGAGATATCTTCCTCTTGTACCATTCGCTAGACTACTCCACATTACGAACGACCGAGAGCGTTAACTCGAAATAGTTAAAGGCCAGAATGATATTGATTTGCCAGCAATGGACATGAAAAAGACGATTAAAGATCATAAAAATTACGTGATATATTTTAAATAGGAAGATTTTCTGTAATTTATTATTGAAATAACCTTACTTTAATTGAATCAGCAAATTATAAAGCGAATTTCATCCTGCATGGTACTCGAATATCCTTATAAGAGAAATAAGAAGCTAAAATAAAAGATTCGGAGACTTTTCAGGTGTCTCAGAGACTTAAACAAACCTCCACTGGAAGGAAGAATCTTCCGGACGAATTAATACGTATTTAGGATGGTGAAATCTATGACTAAGGTATTGCGGTCTAACTTTAATCAATAAAATTCTGCAGGGGGTAAAGGCTAAGCTGCGCTCCGATTAATTCTGAATTGAAATTCAGACTTATTGCCAGATAGGTTTCCTTTTGAATAAAGTGGTTAAATTTTTCACAAGTATTTCGAATCAAATTGATAATAATTTTCAATATTAAGAACCTTTTCAAATCTGCGAGTATGTGACCTGAATAAAAACTAAACACAAAACTGCATGAACAACAGCTATTGTATCGCATACACATTCTGTGTTTTTAACTTTTTGCAAGAGAACTATCTATCCATCTTAATAAACAATACACTTGATTTTGCTCTTATTTAACATTGAATTAAATTCAAACTTGGCGGCTTCTCCATGAAGTCAACGGTTCAACACCAGAGGGCTGTAATCACTTTTTGTGTACAAGTTAATTTGTTCTCTGGAAATTTGTTGTTGAATATCATTAAAATATTCTATAAATTTGATGAATTCAATTATTTTAAGATATATTTTGATCCATCTACGAGTTTAGAGTAAGCTTTGTGAAGGCTGATTATTCCTTATGATTTCTTTTGATGCGAAATATGCATAAAATATAACACAACTTACTTTTCCAGTCACATGTACAATACCATTAACAATTATGTACACGGCTAGCGAAAGCGGTACTAAAAATCACTGCTGACTTCAAAACGTAATTACTCGTTTAAAAAAAGATTGAGAAACTTGAAAAAAAACCGTTAGAAAATTTATATAATTTAGCGTCAAATCACCCTCAAGAGAAATATTTTTAACCTTCTGAAGACATGAAATGTTTCAAAAAATGCAAGAATTTCTCTAAATTCATACGTCGACTTCAACTCATGGCTTGATCTAGGAAAGTTTTAACCAAAATCTCAAATTTATACAACACATTCTTCAAAGTCTTACCTTATTCCAAGCTGATGAAACTTTGAAAATCTTTCTGAGTTCCCGAGATATGACTAAAAATGGCCAAGCATGTCTGCGTCAAGTTTCAGTTGCTGAATTAGCGAGGCTGGCCGACAGTGGTGATTGCTGACTGAAACTGGACACGGAAAGCTTGGAAATTTTTTGTCATATCTTGGAAATCTGTGAATCAATTTATGAAATGGATTACCAACGCATGCCTCATAGTCCAAGATCCCACTGCATTTTTTTCAGGTAACACGCCAGCAGGATAAAAGTTACTGGAGATGAAACCTTAGACATAGACGATCAAGGAATGGCCACTGTGCCAGCGCCAAGTCGGTCAAAGGTGCGATAAAAATGGATTCTTAGCGACATATTTATCTAATATTCACCTGTCGTGAGCCAGCAAGATGAAATCTACACAAGATTGTAGAGGGCAATTAGTGCTTTCAGAAAATGTTTCTGTGCCACGCCCCACTCGGTCAAGAACCCCCGGCACAGTGGATTAAAGGTGTTAATTCAAGTTAACTAACTTTATTTGTCGACCAGCACGCTAAAAAAACGTAAATGGAAGCTCTAAGCCCTCTGTAGAGGAAAAACTTGTCCTATCAGGGCTCTAGAGTACTGAAATTTGTGGCAGGGGCATTTTTTTGCGAAATTTATTCCGGTCCCTTCGTAAGAATAACATGCGGCTGTGAGCGTATACAGTAGCAGTCACATAAAAAATAAATGGGACTCGAAGCATTTTCCTAAATTTTATTCCGAAATGAAACTTGACATTTTTGTCTTCGGAATGATTTCTTTTTTAAAAATTAAAATTATTTCCATAGGTTTTAAATCCTTTCAATTAATTACATTAAAAATGATGTCCCAAAATTTGGTTTTCAACAATCTTTTCAAACATTTTATTTTGTCCAAATTGTTTTTCCATTTTTTGTCAACAATTTTTTTTGTAAACAAAAAAATTAAAAAAATTTTTTTTTCAACAATTGAAAAAAAAATGTTTGCAACAATTTTATTTGAAAAAAAATTTTCTCAAACATTTTTTTCCAAATTTTTTTTAAACAGTTTTCTTGTGAACAAAAAAAATTTTTTCAACAATTTGTTCAAAAAATTTTCTTTTTCATCAAAAAAATATTTTTAAAAAAATTTGTTTGAACAATTTTTTCAAAACATTAATTTTGCAACAATTTTTTTTCATTTTTTCAAACAATTTTTTCTCTGAACAATTTTTTTACATAATTTTTTTAAAACAAATTTTTTTAATGACATTTTTCTTTGCATGAAATTGTTTTTCCAGAACAATTTTTTTTTTTACAAAATTTGAACATATTTTGTTTTCAGGTTCTGTTAAGACTAAAATTAACGTCTAAATAGTCTAGAAAGACCTTTACTTGTACGCACACAGGGCCTACAAACTTGACATTTTTGTCTTCGGAATGAGCTATATTTAAAAAATTAAAATTAATTATTTCCATTGCTTTTAAATCCTTTCAATAATTTACATTAAAAATGATGTCACAAATTTTTTTTTTCAAGAAGCTTTTCAAAAAATTTATTTTGTCCAAATTGTTCTTCCATTTTTTTCAAAATTTTTTTTTAAACAAAAAAAATGTTTTTTATAATACTTTGTTTTCAACAATTAAAAATAAAAAAAAAATGTCAACAATTTTAATTGAAACAAAATTTTCTTAAAAATTTTTTTCAAAATTTTCTTTAATCAGTTTTCTTGTGAACAAAAAAAAATTT
>CAKNXH010059604.1:0-11833 GCA_932178445.1 Andricus quercusramuli | reverse complement strand
CCTTGAATTCTCTGAATTCCTTGAAATCTGTGAATTCTTCGAATTTTCTGAACTCTTTGAATTCTCTGAATTTCTTGAACTCTCTGAATTACTTAAATTCTCTGAATTTCTTGAATTCTCTGAATTCCTTGAATTCTCTAAATTCCTTGAATTCTCTGAATTCTTTGAATTCTCCGAATTCCTCGGATTCTCTGAATTCTCTGAATTCTCTGAATCCTCTGAATTCCTTGTATTCTCTGAATCCTTGAATTCACTGCATTCTTCGAATTTTCGGAACTCTCAGAATTCTTTGAATTTTCTGAATTCTTTGAATTCTCTGAATTGTTTGACTTCTCTGAATCCTTGAACTCTCTGAATTCCTTGAATTCTGTGAATTCTTCGGATTCTCTGAATTCTCTGAATTCCTTGAATTCTCTGAATTCGTTTAATTCTCTGAATTCCTTCAATTCTCTGAATTCCTTGAATTCGTTAAATTTGAAGAATTCTGTGAATTCCTTGAATTCGTTAAATTTGTTTAATTCTCTGAGTTCCGTGAATTTGTTGAATTTGTTGAATTCTTTGAATTCTCTGAATTCCTTGAGTTCGTTGAGTTTCTTCAATTCGCTGAATGCCTCTGATTTGCTAAATGCATTGCTTTCTCTGAATTCCTTGAATTTGTTAAATTTGTTGAATTCGCTAAATTTGTTGAATTCTCTGCATTCCTTGAATTTGTTGAATTCGTTGAATTCTTCGAATTCGCGGAATGCCTTCAAGTTTGCTGAATGTCTAGAATTCTCTGAATTCCTTAAATTCTCGAAATTCCCTGAATTACCTGAATAACCTGAATTCTCTGAAATTCCTTGATTCTCTTAATTCCCTGAATTCTATTAATTCGTTGAATTCGTCGAATTCTCTGAATTCCTTGAGTTCGCTGAATTCTTCGAATTAGCCTAATGCCTTCAATTTGCTGAATGCCTTGCTTTCTCTGAATACCTTGAATTCTCTGAATACCTTGAATTTTCTAAATTTCTTGTATCCTTTGCATTTTTTGAATCCCTTGAATTCTCAGAATTTCTCGAATTATTTCAATTCTCTGAATTCCTTGAGTTTGTTGTATTTCTTGGATTCGCTAAATGCCTTCAATTTGCTGAATACTTCGAATTCTCCGAATCCCTTGAATTCTCTGAATGCAAGACATTCTCTGAATTCTTCGAACTCTCTGAATTACTTAAATCCTCTGAATTCCCTGAATTCTCTGCATTCCCTGGATTCTTTGTATTCTCTGAATTACTTAAGATTGTTGATTTCCTTTAATTCGCTGAATGCCTCCAATTTGCTGAATGCCTTGCTTTATCTAAATCACTTGAATTCTGTGAATTCTTCGAATTTTCTGAATTCTTTGAATTCTCTGAATTCCTTGAACTCTCTGGATTACTTAAGTACAACACTTACGTAAGGACATAAACGTGCACAGTTGGGAAAGTGACATCTGTGCACGTGCACAGTTGGGCAAGTGACATCTGTGCACGTGCACAGTTGGGCAAGTGACATCTGTGCACGTGCACAGTTGGGCAAGGGACATCTGTGCACGTGCACAGTTGGGCAAGTGACATCTGTGCACGTGCACAGTTAGGAAAGTGACATCTGTGCACGGTAAAGTGCACAAGAGTCTATCTGTGCACGTCTAAATTTCGGCGTGCACAGTTGTCCAAGTACCATCTGTGCACGTGCACAGTTGTCCAAGTGACAACTGTGCACGTCTAAATTTCGACGTGCACAGTTGTCCAAGTACCATCTGTGCACGTGCACAGTTGTCCAAATGACAACTGTACACGTCGAAATTTCGACGTGCACAGATGGGCTCCTGTGGTCTCGGACGTGCACAGATGGACGTGCACAGTTGTCCGTCCTGCCATCGACGTGCACAGTTGGGCACGTGCAAAGTTGCTACGTGCAAAGTTGTCCGTCAACCCATGTGAACACATTTTGTTTTCAGTTTCTGTTAAGACTTAAATTAACGTCTAAATAGTCTAGGAAGACCCTTTCTTGTACGCACACAGGGCCTACAAACTTGACATTTTTGTCTTCGGAATGACCCATTTTTTAAAAATAAAAATTAATGATTTCCATTGGTTTTTTAATCCTTTCAATTAATTACATTAAAACTGATAATAACGAATTGTTGAAGTATTATTTAGAACTCGTAATTATGAAAATAAAGTAACTCCTTACTTACTTGACGCTATGTACATTATAACTGTCTACAAGTACTTCACTAGAAAATGGTTGTAAACA
The DNA here is from genome assembly GCA_932178445.1 of Andricus quercusramuli. Classification (NCBI taxonomy): domain Eukaryota; kingdom Metazoa; phylum Arthropoda; class Insecta; order Hymenoptera; family Cynipidae; genus Andricus; species Andricus quercusramuli. Next base: position 9,559 of record CAKNXH010059604.1, on the reverse strand, counting down.
ATAATAATTCGTAGACTATTGAAAACTTAATTTAAGTCTTAGCAGAACTTGAAAACGAAATATGTTCAAATTTTGTGAAAACATGTTTCATAGGAATTTTCATATAATAATAATATAAATATAAATAAAAATCATTGATACAATTTTTTTGAATATAGTTATGTAAAAAAATTGTTCAGATAAAAAATTTATGAAAGAACAAAATTTTGAAATAAAATTATAGAAAAAAAGTTTTTACAACAACAAATTTGTGAGAACCTGCAAACAAAATATGTTCAAATTTTGGAAAAAAAATTGTTCCGGAAAAACAATTTCATGCAAAGAAAAATGTCATTAAAAAAATTAGTTTGAAATAAATTATGTAAAAAAATTGTTCAGAGAAGAAATTGTTAAAAAAAAATGAAAAAAAAAATTGTTGTTAAAATTAATGTTTTGAAAAAATTTTTTAAACAAATTTTTCTTGTAATATTTTTTTTGATTGGAAAGAAAATTTTTTAAAAAAATTGTTTAAAAAAAATATTTGTTGAAAAAATTTTTTTGTTCACAAGAAAACTGTTTAAAAAGAAATTTTGAAAAGTATGTTTGAGAAATTTTTTTTTTAAATAAAATTGTTTACAATTTTTTTTTTCAAATTTTTGACAAAAAAATAAAAAAATAAATTTTTTTTTGTTTACAAAAAAAATTTTGAAATAAAATGGAAAAACAATTTGGACAAAATAAATTTTTTGAAAAGCTTGTAGAAAAACAAATTTTTGGACATCATTTGTAATGTAAATTATTGAAATGATTTAAAACCAATTGAAATAATTAATTTTAATTTTTAAAAAATAGCTCATTCCGAAGACAAAAATGTCAAGTTTATAGGCCCAGTGTGCGTACAAGGAAGGGTCTTCCTAGACTATTTAGACGTTAATTTAAGTCTTAACAGAACCTGAAAACAAAATGTGTTCAAATTTTGCAAAAAAAAAAATTGTTCTGGAAAAACAATTTCATGCAAAGAAAAATGTAATTAAAAAAATTTGTTTGAAATAAATTATGTAAAAAAATTGTTCAGAGAAAAAAATTTTTTTTTAAAAATGAAAAAAAAAATTGTTGAAATATTCAAGTTTTGAAAAAGTTGTTGAAAAAAATTTGTTTGTTCACAATAAAACTGTTTAAAAAAATTTTGAAAAAAATTTTTGATGAAATTTTTTTTCAAATAAAATTGTTGAAAATTTTTTTATTTTGAAATGTTGAAAACAAAGTATTATAAAAAAATTTTTTTTTCACAAAAAAATTTTTTAAAATAAATGGAAAAACAATTTGGACAAAATAAATTTTTTGAATAGCTTCTTGAAAAAAAAATTTGTGACATCATTTTTAATGTAAATTATTGAAAGGATTTAAAAGCAATGGAAATAATTAATTTTAATTTTTTAAATACCACGCTGGAAACACCAGTTCCCGTTAGATCACTGAAGTTAAGCAGTGTTGGGCGCGGTTAGTACTTGGATGGGTGACCGTTCGAGAATAATACTACTGCGTTGCTGTTGGCGGTCGTGGGTGTGGTGAGCCCACACTTGTCTGATTTATGTATCGTGCTGTGACATCACACTGACACGTACACCAATAGAACTGGTAGGAACATTCCTCGGAAATTATTAAAATTCAAGATACTTTTTTATTAATTATTATTACACCGCATGTCTCAACATGCTCTTAATCGTTAATATTTTTGCAAAGTTTTTCAATGTTTCGTTTCGAAAATTTCGTAATTACAGGTGAAGGGTATTGCAGCAGAAGCAAATAAATTTCGCAAAAAAATGCCCCTGCCACAAATTTCAGTACTCTAGAGCCCTGATAGGACAAGTTTTTCCTCTACAGAGGGCTTAGAGCTTCCATTTACGTTTTTTTAGCGTGCTGGTCGACAAATAAAGTTAGTTAACTTGAATTACCACCTTTAATCCACTGTGCCGGGGGTTCTTGACCGAGTGGGGCGTGGCACAGAAACATTTTCTGAAAGCACTAATTGCCTTCTACAATCTTGTGTAGATTTCATCTTGCTGGCTCACGACAGGTGAATATTAGATAAATATGTCGCTAAGAATCCATTTTTATCGCACCTTTGACCGACTTGGCGCTGGCACAGTGGCCATTCCTTGATCGTCTATGTCTAAGGTTTCATCTCCAGTAACTTTTATCCTGCTGGCGTGTTACCTGAAAAAAATGCAGTGGGATCTTGGACTATGAGGCATGCGTTGGTAATCCATTTCATAAATTGAAGAGTGTTTATATTGACTGTTAGGTAATAAATACAGGCTTCTGGATGATTCGTGCTTGGATGCAGATATACTTTTGATCTTCTAATAAGATTAAAAAGTTAGCTAAACGTTTGTTGTTTACAATAAAACCGAGAGGGCCTCAAATCCCTAGAGCCTACAGGCACTACGTAATTTTTTAGTAGGCAAATGGTTTTTGAGAAATTTAAATTTAGTTAAATGAGTGCAATGTGAATCAGAGAAAAACCAGATCTTGAATTTTACGAAACATGGTTTATTGTCATTTTCTTTAAATAATGAATACAATTTCAGTCTTTCAATAGAATCTGCGGGGGGGGGGATAATAGCCTAGGGGCGCCATTTTGCTAAAGCCGGCCCTGGCCAAAGGGTATAATAACATGGCGTATGCAATCACACAACAGAAACATCTGCGTGAGGTTCTGTGTACATTTAGTATTGATTTTTCGCATCTGGTCGCTAGGACGTGAAAGTTTTCAAAATATTCTTGTGTTGAGGTTCAGATTATTAATAAAAGTTTAGCAAGTGAAAATGTAAACGCAAGTTTATAAAATAACTAAGTAGATTTACTATCTTTCAGAAGTCTGAATTTGGAAGGTGAATCAATATTGATTATTATTGATAGATTAGAACCTTTTTTCGGACGAAAAATTTAAAATTGCAAAGATATGCTTGAAATGTGATAGGAAATACCATAATCAGAAATAGCTCGTAACGAACTTAATATAACGCAAAATATCATATATGTTCATATAAGTAAATATGTACCTAAAGTATTTAATATTCAAATTGAGCAAATATATTTTTCTTTACTACAATTTTGAGGTGAAATATACTCTCTAGCTCCAAGATTTCTTCATATAGAACATAATTTTTTAGTAAATAAACGAAAATTCGAAGAGAAATTTAAGTTGAGAATCATAGAAATACAAATTTCATCAATCGTAACATTGATAACTTATTATGTTTATTAATAAAAGTTTCTGCAAGAGTTTTTAAACTTCGCCCTGAAAAATTGATCAATTCAAATGTCAGACGTGAAGCAAAGTTTTCTAAATGGCTAATTCTAAGAAACATTATGCTGCCAGTACTTTTAATGCAAAACATTAAATTTACAAACTAAATAATAATAATAATTGCAATATAACGTAATGTTAATCATGCAAATGATTTATGAAAAGTTCAAAAATCGTTATTTAAGATTATACGTCTTATCAAAGGATTATATATTATATTAATCTTTGATGCAATAGTTTTATAAGTATTTGAAAAATACTATACTTTTGATTCACTATTTTGAAGTAAAAAGTGTTTGTAAAATTTATAAATAAAGGTCCCGATTACATTGTCTTTCTCGATCGGCAGGAAAGTCACTGCACAATCTGCTAAAGGCTAAAAAAATGGCCGCAACAGTAAAGCATATTAAGTACAATGGGGCATACATACAAAATTACACAAACGACCGACTTGTCATCTCCGCTTTTCAGTTCGGAGAAATTTGAACTTTTGAAAAATTCAGGCACATACACGAGCACTGGAACCGAACCTATCGATCCATCGCGTCGGTGGCGTTGGGTGATGACTCACGACTCACTTTTCACGCTGACGAGTTTGGACTGTGGAGGGACGAGGGCCAGCCGACAGGGGTTTGTAGAGTTCGTGAAGATACGGGTGTTTCCGGGTCATTCCGTATAAGGTCTTCAACCCTCTAAAGAGTCTAAAGGCGTAGGCCGTAGAGGGATTCCCTCTACGCTAAAGGCTTGCGGCTACCAGGGTCGTTCATCTATACTCTATAGTAGAGGAGTCACGTTAGACGTTAAAAATCAAAAAGCTATCAACCCGGGCACTTTCCACCGATTTTGATGAAACCTTTTGCATTGTGTTTGCAAATATGTCTATCAAAAAGTTAAACAAAAAATCTTGTACGCTAATCGTTATTTAGTTATTTAAGCCAATAATTATAAATTATTTCGTATATGCATATATTTCCAGAGAGGAAGGCAGTAAATTCTACTTTTTTTGTGTAATATGGGAAACCAAGGAAATGAGGAAAATATTTTTACAAAAAAAAATGTATATAATTATGCCAAGGCAAGTTTTAAATAAATTGTTCCCGAAAGTTTTGAAGAACAGTCACGCCACCGCAAAGCCTATGAGTATGGAAACTATCCATTCTCTTTCGGAAAGGGTGCATCGGGCAAAAAGGAAATTTTGCAGGCAACTTGTACATAAAGTATACATAAAAAACTATTGCATTCACTTTTTCTTTGTCGGCCATACTTTCCAAGATATCCACCCTGGGAGTAGGGGGTGAGATTGACAGCGCGGGTCTCACGCTCCTATCGTAGCTCATATCTCCAAAGTAGATAGTTTTTTGATAAAAATGCATTGAACGTAAGTTATAGAGCGGAAAATTCTGCATAATTTCAGTAATGTGTACTTTTATGCAGAAACGACCCCATTTCGAGATATGAGCTACGAAAGAAGCGTACGTCCCGCGCGGTCAACTCACCTCCTACTCCCAGGGTGACTATCTCGGAAAATATGGCCGAAAAAGGAAACGTGAATATCATCATTTCTTATGCATATTTCATGCACAAGTTGTCTACAAAAATTCGTTTTTCACCGATGCACTATTTTCAAAATAATCCCAAGAAACCATTTTTTGGGGGTGGTTTCCACGATTTAAGGGTGTTTTCACCCTTGACCCCGGGTCAAAATTATTTTTTAATAACTTCTTATACCTTAAGGAATATACTTGCTCAATATTATTAATTAATTATTATTATTTGTTTAGTTTATAAATGTTAAAAATTTATATATATATATATATATATATATACATACATAGTGTTTTCGTTGCTCTAGGACTCAATTTATTCAAGTTATTCCAGTTTTTAATAGATTTTGGAAAATTTAAACAAAAACAGTGGATTTTCAAATTAGCGCACAAGATTTTTTGTTTAAATTTTTAATAGACATATTTTTCAACATAATGCAAACAGGTTTCACCGAAATCGGTGGAGAGTGCCCGGGTTGACAGGTAACCTTAGTTGACTCCTCTATAGGGGCCTTTTGCAACTTCATTACAAATATAACAATCCTCTTACCAATAACAATTTTATTCTTGTTCCCGGATCTTTTTCGGCTGTTTCAAGAAATATTCCTGCATCTAATTTTTCAGGTTTGCATAACTCTAATAATTAAAGTTTGAAGTCCTTCCTGATCGACTCTCAATCACACATCGATTTAGTAGCATGTTTAGCTTTGGCGCCCGCAGTAGAAAAAAAACACCGTCTTTGGACAAAAATCGACCGACTAGAATTCTTGATGGATTTTCATGTTTTTTTTTCTATGACTATATTCCTTCCAGGTATAACGAGTGACTGCGAATATTGCACTCCGACTACTATGGGCCAGAAATTTCGAGTCCTCTAAGTTTGACGTTAAAAAAGTAAGTGAAGAAAAAATGGTAGCTCAATGAATGAATTATCATTTTGAAGGTCAAAATTTTGTACATCAATGAGCTTGAAACGAATATGCCAAAAAAATTGTATAGCTTACAAACCTAAAAATCTCTTAAAATTTAGGGAAATTTGACAGCTTTTAAAGACAGTGAACTTTGGAACATAGCTCCTTATTGAAAAAATAATAGGAAAAATCTGAAGAAATTCATGGTGGTACCTTGAACATTTCTGAACAAATTGCTGTTCAAAAATTTGCATAATATAACAAATTATTCGTTTTTTGTACGTAAATATACAACGGTACTATCTTTAGTTCTAATACAGATAATGAAGTGATTTAAATTAGAGGTAGTTAGTTAAACAATTTGTAATCATTTACAATTTGAAAGAATTATGTGCTTCTTTTTCTCTTTGTGCAAATTACGATATTTGGAGGCAGTTTTTTATACTGGAAAGCAAATGTAAGAAAACAGCGGGAAGCCTTTTTTTCTTGGGGTCGTCCTCGTCTTTCTTGGAAACACATGCTGAGGAATCATATTATTGATAGAACATGGGCGGCCTCAAAATTAACGCGAATAAAACAAAAATGATTGTGTTTGAAAGAAAAACTGAGAAAACAATGGGCAACATTGTCCTTAATGATGAGAGATTAGAACAAGTTGACAAGTACGTATATCTGGGAAGCCTATTCACTAGCGACTGAAAAATAGATGGGGCGTTAGATAGGCGCATAAATAAGGGTAAGCAGGTTATCGGTAGAGCAGGGTCCATGCTCAGAAATAAAATCATATCACAAAAAGCTAAAATGGCAATACATAATTCTATATTCGTACCGACCGTACTATACGGTAGCGAGACATGGACCTGTCAAGAGAAGGACAGGAGTAAAATTAACGCGATTGGCATGGAACCTATGCGCACAATATGCGGGAAAACACTGATGGACAAAGTCCGAAACGAGATAATCTTCAAAGAATGTGGTGCAAAAGAGACAATAGTTGACACGTGGGAAAGAGATCAGTTAAGATGGTGCGGTCATCTTGGAAGAATGAAAGATTAACGACTGACCAAACAAGTATATAAAGGTAGAGTAAATGATAGAATTATCAGAGGTAGACCGCCGAAAAAATGGTTAGAATCTGTGAATGAGACACTAATTCGAAGAGACATGAGAAGCCATAGAGACACGAGAGCTTACATGAAAAAATGCATGGACCTAAAGGAAGCTAGAGTCGTATGCCAGGACAGAAAAGTCTGGCGACAAATAGTTTGTAAACAGAGTGAGAACAGAGTGAATGACGCCTGAAACGAAGACCTTGGATACTAATAGGCCCAAGTGGGGAACTACACATAACAATTTTGAGAGGCTCCTCACTTGGGGTGATCGCTAGAGAGATTGATCAGCAACCAGGGTCGGGGCAGTGTTGCGGAATGGACTTGTCATTTAAATGAATAACACGAGGATTCCAGGTCAATCTAAAATATCTATATCTAACACCTAGATACCTATCTACCTTATACCTATATACCCACCTACATACTAATATTTGCCAACCGAGCAAGTCACGCCTACCCCGAAAGGGAAACTGCTTAATGGTACAATAATAATAATAACAATCATGAGTCTCCATGGAGAGAGCTGACTTCTTACTTACTGACGCACCCATGACCATTCAAAAATGGCCCTATCCAGGGCAACATCATACGTAAATTCTGAATTAGCAACCTCCTCGAGGAGCATATTCAGTGATAGTTATACCAAGGATAGTCAGTCAATAATAGACAATCCGTGCATATATATTTCTTTCTGAATTGACTAAAAATGCGTCCACAATATACCTCCTTGCTGCCATTATGAAAAATATGGTAGAAAGGAGTCCTTGGCAAAAGATTTCTAGTTCATTTTGAAAAATAATTAGGCCTAGTTATGAAAAAATGGTCAAAATGTGCATTTGTTTTGAAAAATTGTTTAAGTAATTAACACTTTTTGTAATCATGAAAAATACGATAGCAAGATGTCATTTGCAAAATATTTTTAGTTGATTCCGCTAAAAAATAAAGCCCTTTCATGAAAGCATGGTTAAAGTGTGCCCTTTTGTATAAACATCGTTCAATTAATTGGTAAACAGCAGCTATTCTCAGCTAATTTTAGTCGTATATATTATTATCTGTGATATTGCATACAAAATATATATAGATTTAAAACAGTCAATAATTGCGAATCACGGAAAAATTACTCTTGATCAATAATTTGCTTATAATATTGTGAACAATATTTGTTTAACTCCAGCCTAATCATAATTACTTTGAATCAGTCATTATATTGATTTTTGACCTGTTTTGATCAATTTGAAAAGCTGAAGAAAAAAATTGTATTTGGTAATTGAAAAATCAAACAAAAAAAGTCTAAACTTTGTTGTTAAATCACAAATTTTTGTATAGTCAGATTTGAAAAACATTGTTCTTCTTTCCCTACTGTAGGTGTCCTATGGTCTGTAGTCTGTCTGTAGGCACGATAACTTTCAAGAAAATTATCAGATTGTATCGAGCTTTCACACATTTTTTAAGCCCTAAAAGGAAAGGACGAGTTCGTTAGCCAGCTATTTTTAATGAAAATTTAAAACGTTCGAGCAATTTAAACATTTTTGAAATCATTTTTCTTAAACTTTGAAATTATATTTTGATAAAAAGAAAACTATCAGTGTTATAGCATTTTCCATAACCAAAAAAACAACGGAACTCAACATTTTAAGCCACACAACACACGATATGAAAAAAGGTCAAGAAAATGAAAACTTTGCTTCTTGCAAGCCCTACAATATCATTATAACAACTTTTAGAATTTTCTTGACAGATCAAAAATTCAAATTTTGACCCCAGGAAACATGTAAAAAATAAAATAAAAATTCCATTTTGCTTCCAGACCATGCCAGATACGAAACAAGATGATAAGACAAAAATTATTCATCAAAGAATGATCTATGTTACAAATTTGTTGTCAATTATTCCTTTATAAGACGCGTAATTTTGGTTTTATTCGTGAAAAATGACATTACAGAATGAACAAAAAATGAAATTTTTACATTCTAGTCCTAATTGAAAGGTATTGGTTTTATGTAAAAATTTAAATAAATTTTTCTATGAATAAAACAAACAGTGTTTGACCAGAAACAAAATTTTCGATTTTTTTGTAGCATTTTGAGTAAGTTACACCAAAACTGTTTCTTAAGCAATTAACCGTTTTTCATTGGACATCAAACAAGTGTGTGGGTATTGTAATGAGAATGTGTTCCTTAAGAGGATTGGTCAGCATCATGAAGCGGTATTCCAGTTTCCGGCCGCACAATTGAATATTTTTTTCTGATATTTTGCATACCTCATCTAAATATTGGTCTGTTTTGCCGGCTAGTTTCGGTTTTTTGAAAAAATGTTTATATTTGACGTTATAAACAAAAAGGAAAGAACAATTTGAAGTACTATTTTAGAAATGCCAGGTGTGTATGTGAAATTTGGGTGTAAAAATAAAGATGCACATAATTTTCAACAATCATTGAAATTAGCTAGATAAACTTTTTTTATTCAAATGATAATGCCTGCATTATATGCTTACATGTACTTTACATACTTTGCATAATTAAATAAACTGCAGAAACAGAAATTTGGGATTACTATTATACCATTTAGTCATTTCCCTTTTGGGATTATAATCGTTTATATATAGTCGACAAAACACTGATATTTTTCATTTGTTTTATACAGACAAATTTGAAAAACAAATGAAAAATATCATTGTCTTGTTCACTATGTATTAGCAAT
>CAKNXH010059603.1:179697-201509 GCA_932178445.1 Andricus quercusramuli | reverse complement strand
TGTTGGAAAAACCCCCGAATATTGTCCACCCGTGTGTACTGGCAAGCTAGCCGGGCTAGTAGCCCTGTTTGGGGCCTAGAGGACAGCGGAAAGCAAGACGCCCTCAGTCCCTTGTTGGAAGCCATTTGGTTTGTACGGAAATATTTGCTCGTCTCGTTGTATCAATAAAGTCTGATAGTTTATGTTAAATATATCGGCTTATTTATTATTCTCTTCCCGCGTTTCACATATCCTCAACAGGTTATGGGCCCAGATTCGTTTTACGGGATAGAGGTTTAAAAAGGTGAATAAGTGCACAAAAGTGATCAGTGAAGTGAAAGCGTCAGTGAAGCGTGGTATTCGAGGGGAAGCGTGATTTTTTTGAGAAACTATCCAATAATGAATTCCACGCACTCGGTACGCGTAGAAGCACTAGGGAAAGAAAATTATGATACCTGGAAAGTGCATATGAAGTTTTTACTAATCCGAAACGAGACTTGGAAATACGTAAATGGCCTTACAACGCGACCGGTGGCAACAGCTGACGCCGAAGCTTCCAGAACAGCAGCAGAGCAGTGGGAGGACGCCGATCTCAAGGCACAATCAGATTTAGTCCTGTCTATTTCTCCTTCGGAATTAAGACAGATTAAAGGTTGTAATACTTCACGGGAAATCTGGCTGAAACTGGAATCGATTTATCAATCGAAAGGGCCAGCAAGAAAAGCCACGCTTTCAAAAAGATTGATTCTTCACAGGATGCAGGAAGGGAAATATGTGCGCGACCATATAGCAGGATTTTTCGATGCAGTCGACAGATTGCAGGAAATGGAGATCGAAATCAATGAAAATCTTCTAGCAATTTTGTTGCTGTATAGTTTACCGGGAAGCTATGAAAACTTTCGTTGTGCCATCGAATCACGCGATGAACTTCCTAGACCCGAAATGTTGAAGATAAACATTATCGAAGAAAGTGACGCACGAAAAAGTAAAGTCCGGGAAAGTGGGGGAAGCAAAGACCATTTTCGAAGGAACCCTGGAGGTGCCAAGAGGCAAGATACGGGTAGAGGGGATGGTCAGCCCGCTACGTCACAGGAACCCTTCAAATACAGGTGTCATCGATGCAGGAAGCTAGGTCACAAAGCGAGTGAGTGTAAAGAAAAACGAGCGAATGATACGGAAAGGGCAGGAAATGCAGAAGAAATTTGTTATCTCACAAACACTGATGAACCGACAAATAGGTGCGCGCTGAAGGTGGGGATAACCGTGTGCGAACCAAAAGCGAAGTGGTGTCTGGACAGTGGGTGCACTTCGCACATATGTAAAGACGAAAATAAGTTCGAGAAAATGTCCGTTCTAGAAAATCGCTCGGTGAATCTCGCGAACTGCACATCAACCAAAATTAATGCGAAAGGAACCGTAAAAATTGACGTGTCGGATGATCACGGTGAAAAAGTCTTGGTTCTTGAAAACGCACTACATGTTCCGGATTTAAGATCAAATCTATTGTCGGTAAGCAATATCACGGAAGCGGTTATGACGTACTTTTTACTCGGAAAAACGCGCGCGTGTTGAATGCTAAGGGCGAAACGATGTGGGTCGCGGATAGGGTAAATGACTTATATTATGCCAGAGAAAACCCAGAATCGGCCGCGGCGGCTACTACGAAGTGTGAAAAATCCCAGTTAAAAGTTTGGCATCAACGAATGGGTCACTTGAACGAAAGGGACTTGAAGAAAAATGCGACGGAAGGTTCGGTAGTGGCGATAACGGTAGAGGGAAATGAAAACTTGTCGCCGTGTGAGATCTGTCTTGCGGGAAAAATGTCACGTACCTCCTTCCCTAAGAAATCCGAACGAAGCACAGAAGCACTGGAAATCGTGCACACGGACGTTTGCGGACCCATGCGCGTAGAGTTGCTGTTGATAGGCGAGATATTTCGCGGTATTCATCGACGATCATACGAGATGGTGCGAAGTGCGCTTTTTAAAGAAGAAAAGTGACATATTCGAAGCCTTTAAGGAGTACAAGGCACTCATTTAAAAGCAGTTCGGGAAGCTTATCAAAAACGTGCAGTCGGATAACGGAACCGAATATTGTAACGCGGAATTTGATAATTTTCTCGCCCGGAACGGAATCAAGCGGAGGCTCACCATCAGACATACACCGGAGCAAAACGGTGTAGCTGAAAGAAAAAATCGGACGTTAACGGAAATGACCCGGTGTATGATGCTGGAATCGAAGTTGTCACCTGCCTTTTGGGCAGAAGCGATCGCGACAGCGAAATACATCTGAAACCGATGTCCGTCAAAAAGCTTGGACGGGAAAATAGCGCATGAGGTATTATTCGGAAGAAAACCGAATGTCGCTCATTTTAGAATATTCGGATGCAAAGGATTGACTCTCGACACATCTTCAGGGAAAGGGGAATTCCAAGCGCGGTCGAAACCATGTACTTTGGTCGGGTATTCAGAACAGTCAAAGGCTTATAGGGTTTGGATACCCGCCGAAAGGAAAATAGTCGCATCGCGGGATGTAAAATTTCTTGACGAATTTGATGAAAATCGAGAATTTGAAGATTTCATTACGGACGGCGTTCAGGAAAGGTTCATAGAACTAGAAGTGCAGCAGAAGAAAATTCAACCACGCCCCCTGGAAGATGGAGGGGAGTCATCGGAAAGTGAAGAAGGAGACGAGGAATTGGATCAAGCTCAAGGGGAAGAGCATCCTCAGAGGCACCTGCAAAACGAAGATCGTCAACGAAGAGGAAGAGGTAGACCTCGAGTCGCGAAAACTGGAGCGAGAGGTAGGCCGAGAAAAATTAACGCGCAAGCGGAAGCCAGAGATCCCATCGACGAAGCAGAGCCGGCGGAAGAAATTGCAGGAGTTACAGAAATTTCCCTCAAGGAAGCAATCTTGAGCAGCAACGAGGGAGAATGGAAAGCGGCCATCGAGGACGAGCTCCAAGCGATCATCGAGAAAAACACCTGGGAACTGGTTGATCGTCCGAGAAATCGAAATGAAACGTTTGCTCCTGTAGCTCGGCTGAGCTCAATTAGGACTCTCGTGGCACTTGCAGTGGAGAATGACCTCAAAATACATCAATTAGACATTGGAACTGCCTACTTAAATGGAAAACTAGAAGAGGAGATTTTCATGGAGTTACCGGATCTCTTCGAGGAAATTTTACTGGGGATGGCCGAGGAGGTAAAGCTGGATAAGACGAAAACTGGCTAGGAACTCGCAAGAAAAATCACCAGAATGCTATCCGATGTCATGAAAGGTAATAAAGTATGTCTTTTAAAACGGTCATTATACGGTTTACGTCAAGCAGGAAGGCAGTGGAATAAGCGAATAGATCAGGAACTTCAGAAATTGGAAATGAAACCTCTCGACTCCGACCCCTGTGTCTACATTGCCAAGCGCGGTAATGATATAATGTTGCTAGCAGTCTACGTGGATGATATGCTATTAGCATCACAGAATCTACCGTGGATATTTGAACTGAAGAAGAAACTCCAAAATCAATTTGAATTGAAAGATCTGGGGGAAGTTCGTCAGTGCCTGGGAATGGAATTTGCGTTGAAAAATGGCAAAATTCGAATCTCACAGAAGCAGTACACGAATGAAATTTTGAGTCGTTTCGGAATGGAGAACGCAAAACTTGTCAGTACTTCCCTGGATCCCAGTATGAAATTGACAAAACCAAAATCTTGCTCGGAGGAAGAATTGAAGGACTATCCATTTCAGGAATTGATCGGCTCGTTGATGTATTTGGCAGTGGGAACTCGTCCTGACATAACTTTCGCCGTCAACTCGTTAAGCCAATACAACACGTGCTACAAGAAAGAACACTGGGTGGCAGCTAAGAGGGAATTTTTTTAAAAATAAATTTACAAAAAACAACATTTTAAATTAATAAACTAACTCGTTCATAAATAATTCCTGTTGCAAATAAGAATTTTTAAAGTTATACCATAAATGATACGTTATCAATTTTTGCAATTTTTACTCTAAAGTTTTAATAATAATGATACATATTTAACATAACAATAATACAGTTAATTTTAGAACAAACATGCAAGGTCTTAAAAATATTCACAATAAACTTATTTCCAATATTCACATTCTAAAATAAAAATAAAGACGCATCTTAATTTGAATTCTACGCGGCTTTTTTTAGTCACATATATATAACCATCACGAAGTAGTATAAGGAGACCCCACTCCCGGAAAATTTGGACGCGTGGATTCGGATTTAGTTAGTTTGCATCGCTCGTAGCGCCTCTTGCGGACACATGCATACATACATACAGATCTACATACGTACAGGCATACACATTCGTAAGAATCTGTGTTTTGTGACAAGCATGTATGCGTTTGTTTTCCCCGACTCACACTATAATATCTTTGCTCACACCATTGGTGCCGCCATTTGTAAATCATGTATTTCAACGCTTTTCTGCAAGAGGCGCTGCGAACGATGCAAACTAACTAAATCCGAATGTATGCGTCCGAATTTTCCGAAGACCGCATGTAAGTGGGGTCTCCTTATACTACTTCGTGATAACCATGCATAACCTAACCTCTAAATCAATTATTAGTATCGTTATAACTGTCATGAGTTTTTGAATGGACTGAAGCGCGTCAACCGCAATTTTTTTGCAAAATGTAGTTTAATAATTATATACCCATATAGCACGCAATATTGCAGAAATATTGCTGGAATATTAAATTGAAACTTTGGCAACATTCCAAACGAGCATTGCCTCAGAGTTCGAGAAACATGAGAATGTCCGACCCAGATAATATTTGTCTGAAATACGTTAGAAATATTCGAAAACAATATTGAATTGGGTTTGCCGTATGTGTCTGCGAAGTGTCCGGGAAATATTGTCAAAATATTGTCTCTAAATTTGTAGTCATATTTCTATGCAACGTTGCCGAAATATTCTTTTGAAAATTTCGTATAAATTTCAGCAAAACATTGGCTACGCTACCCTTAAAAGTTTCAATAAAACTTGACTCACATTTTTATAACGAATAACAACAAAACTAAAGGATGCAATGTTGAAAAATTGGTGTTGTTGGACAGCTGAAGAGTCAGAAAGCAATTGATACAACTTCCCTGGAGTATAATCAACTCCATTCTGATGCTATATCTAATCAACAATTCCACCTTTTTTAACAGCGTGGAGAAATCAAGTACTTGTCATTTAATTAGAATAATCTTTTGCGTGAATGCCATTTATTACTATTATAAAGAAATACACATGTTCGACTGGAAAAGAGATTCTCGAACTGATTCAATGTTTAATAAATTAGTAATCAGATTTTCAAATTTTCAAAGTTCCCCGTGAAATTGAAAGGGAAGAATTATTTTATTTCATATTATTTAAGAGCTACAGCCTTGGGCATTTATATATTTTGGAAATATTTGTGAAAATAAAATTTAGTCTCAGATCTTGGGAAACAGCATATTTTTTCTTTGCACTGTAGACAAACACAGTCACAATATTAGTTAAAGCATACTTGATAAAAAGGAAATCTAAGAAAAATGTTATATCTCTCACATGTCTGTAGTGCTATAACTTCGGGCGTCTTAGAGACATAACATTGGATTTTCTTCAAATTTCCTCTTTATTCAGTCTTATTTAACTAATCCCTGGCGGACCGGCCGAACGCAAACATTACGCTGCAGCGTAACGGTAAAGTAATGGTAAAGTAATGCTAAAGTAATATGGCATTATAATTAATAAAGGAAACGAAATTAATATGTAAATTGTTGCAATTATAATAAAACGTTAAAATTTACATTCAATGGTCATGCCGTAATTGCAACAAGTTGCTTTCTCAGCGTTAAAAAATAAAAAAACAAAGTGGCTGTCATTCAAGTCGGGTCCCTGCAGACTGGCAACCCACTTAAAGCCACGTTAGCGGGTTGCCAATATGCAGGGGCCCGACTGCAATGACGGTCACTATGTTTTTTTATTTTTTAATGCTGCAAAAGCAACTTGTTGCAATTGCGGCATGACCGTTGAACGTAAATTTCAACGTTTTATTATAATTGCAACAGTTTACATATTAATTTTGTTTCCTTTATTAATTATAATGCCATATTACTTTACCGTTACTTTAGCATTACTTTACCGTTACGCTGTAGCGTAATGTTTGCGTTCGGCCGGTCCGCCAGGGATATTCTGAATATTCTTGTCCACAGTGCACAGAAAGTATGCTACTCCACAAAAACTGAAACTAATTTATTTTTTTATTTGTCAGAAAAATGTTAATTCCGATGGCTCCAAAACGATATTAGATACATTTTTTTTTTAGTTTTAGCGTGAATCAAATTCCCTTTAAGTTTGTTTGAGACAAACTTAAAGTAG
Source organism: Andricus quercusramuli (assembly GCA_932178445.1). Taxonomy (NCBI): domain Eukaryota; kingdom Metazoa; phylum Arthropoda; class Insecta; order Hymenoptera; family Cynipidae; genus Andricus; species Andricus quercusramuli. Next base: position 195,147 of record CAKNXH010059603.1, on the reverse strand, counting down.
CCTGCTCTAAAGTAAAGAAGTCTTTTAAAAACTGAGAAAAACTACAGTTTGTCACACATTTTCCAAAATTTTAATGTATCTCGGATGCCCAGCGATATTTAACATTTGGATTTTACGAAAACTTACATAATTACCTGAACTATCACTGTTGGAATAGCCGGAATTGTTGCACAACTATAGGATGAGAATGGAGTTGACTCAACTTCAGTAGAGTTAAATCGACTTCATGTATTGTTGTCCAATAACTCCGAATTTATAACCAACGATAAAATTTATTTCAGATTGATGAGATCCATGAAAATAATTCACTCACTTCGTCCTGATTAATCTGTTGTTGGCTTGAGAAAACTATCTCGATCCTAAAATCTTGATTTCATGATCCGTCGCATTTGGTTGTGATACCCAAACACTGTCTGTGATCAAAAATTGCGTTCTTAATATGATTTTGTACGTACTGATTAGCATACGTTTAATGTATTTTATGTTAGAATTTCTCACTTTTAATCAAGGTTGTGAAATTGGTATCTTCAAGAGAAGATTTCGGCTTCTTCCTTCCTGACCAGCTATAAAGAAGAGCTACGTTGTCCGAGAAAAGCCTGTAGCAGATATTGGCCAGAATATTGTTCAAGCTATCCCCACCAATACCTCCCAACAGTGGTGAACGCAGGGAGGGGTTTTGAGGGTTCAACGCCCCCCCCCCTCGAAGTTTCTGAAAAATAACAAAATTTGAGTTTAATAATAACCCTTTACTGAGCTAGAGTGAAAAAACCAAGGGATGAAGATTTTCTTGATGCTAAGTAAGTGTTATTGCAATTTCGCATCTTTTCATTTAATAAAGTTTCGATGAGTTCGTATTTTTGTATAACGTTGAGAGCTCCTCGTGTATGAATTAGGAAAAGATTTCGTTAATTTGAAAGTCCTCGAAAAATCTAAAAGAAAAGGTATTTCTTATTTTGCAGTACTTTCAGAGGTTAGATGATTATGTTTTGTTATATAATTAAATAAGTATTATTTTCAGATTTGAGTCGATTAAATATATTTTAAGTATTCTTATCGCACCTTCAAAACCAGTGAACGAAACAACCGTCTCTCAGTAAACGACATCCAACAGAACGAAGAGTTTAAGGAATTATACGCACTTTTTTTAATGATATCCATGTCGTTATGATTGCTTCTTCATTTATTGTCTAAATCAACTCAATTACATAATATTTCTTACAAATACCTTTCTAAATTCTTTCAAATTCAAAATCAATACCGGTGTCGTTCGCTAAATGTAGGGTATCGTTCACTGAAAATGTGGTGTCGTTAACTGAATTTGAATAAGTTATTTTGTAACGGCAAATGGATCAAAAGGATGCAACGTTTTGATACCTATATTCATGATCAACTTGATTGAAATTTCGCGACCAATTATTTGTCATCAAAATTCAACTACTCAACACATTATGAAATTATTGAAACCTCTTACCTGAATGATGAACAATAAAAACCGTTTGAAATTAAATTGTTAAATAAATTTTGAAGAAAAAAAAAACAATTACTTAGCTCCGTTATTTAAATTTATGATTATTGATGTTGTGGATGTTTGTTTGCAAATGCCAGTAAATCTCGATCAAGGATCGATTAACGATTTCTGAACTTGAATTTGGCAGAAAGGAATGCTTTCCGAGAATCATCAACTGCAGGGCGTTCAGAACTGAAATTTAAATACCTTAATAATTTTTCGAAGGTCATTTTAGGGAGTGAACCTGGTAGTCCAGGTGCTTAAAATACGTTTTCCCCAAGGAAGATGTGTTCACGATAGAAATTTAAGATTCTCTAACCGTTTTTCGAAGGCCTAGCCAACCTTAAAAGTAAACCTAGTAGTCTTGATGTTCAAAATATATCAGGATGGTGTGTTCACAATAGATATTTCAAATTCCTCGACGTTTTCTCCAAGATCTTGTCCCTCTAAGGAGTACCTTGATGTAGTACAGGTATTCAGAAAACATCTCAGAAGAAAGTGTATTCATAATAGAAATTTAAGATTCTTCTAAGAAGTGAACCTGGTAGTCCAGGTGTTTAAAATATATCTTTCTCGAGGAAGTTGTGTTCATAACTGAAATTGTATTCACCTTGACCGTTCTTCCAGGGCCTTGTCGTTCTACGAAATAAGCTTGGTAGTCTAGGTTTTTAAAATTTATCTCCCCTTAGAAAGTTGCGTTCAGAACTGAAGCAGTAGGCACGTTGGATCCACGAGGTTTCTTAAAATTTCAGTTATGAACACACCTTCCTGGAGGAAGGTGTATTTGGAACATCTGGACTACTAGGTGTAATTCTTAGAATGACGAGACCTTAGAAAACCGATCAAGGTGTTTTAAGTTTTAGTTACGAACACAAATTTCCAAAGGAAGATGTATTTCGAACACCTGGACTACCGAGGTTACTTCCGAAAATGACGAGACCTCCGAAAACCCATGAGGTTGTCTACAATTTTAGTTATGGGCACAACTTCCTCGAGTTAGGTAAATTTTAAACACCTGGAATACTGGGTTTACATCTTAGAATGACGTGACCTTTGAAAATCGATCATCGTGTTTTAAATGTCTATTGCGAAGACAACTTTCCCGAGGAAGATGTATTTTAAACACCTGGACTACCGAGTTTAGTTCTTAAAATGACGAGAGCTTCGAAAACTCACAAGGTCGACTAGGATTTTAGTTATGAACACAACTTCCTCGAGGAAGATTTATTTTAAACACCTGGACTACCAGTCTTACTTCTAAGAATGACGAGAGTTTCGAAAACCCAGCAGGTTGACTAAAATTTTAGTTATGAACAGAACTTTCTTGAGGAAGATGTATTTTAAACACCTGGACTACCGGTCTTACTTCTTAGAATGATGAGACCATCGAAAGACCATGAGCTTGTCTGAAATTTTAGTTATAAACACTACTTTCACGAGGAAGGTGCATTTTAAACATCTAGCCTACCGGGTTTATTTCTTAGAAAGAAGAGACCTTCGAAAACCAATCAGCGTGTTTCAAGTTTCAATCTCGAATGTAACTTCCCCCAGGAAGATGTATTTTAAATACCTGGCCTATCGACTTTACTTTGTAAAATGACGAGACCTTCAAAAAAAATCAGCGTGTCTTAAATTTCAGTTATGGACATACCTTTAGAAAAGGATGTACTTTAAAAACCTGGACTACCAGGTTTAATTCTTAGAGTGACGAGACCTTTGAAAAACGATCAGCGTGTTCCAAACTTCTATTACGAACACAACTTCCCTGATGAAGATGTATTTTAAACACCTGGACTATCGGGTTTACTTTTTAGAATGAAGAGACCTTTGAAAACCGATTAGCGTGTTTTAAATGTCTGTTACGAACACAACTTCCTCGAGGAAGATATATTTGAAACACCTGGACTACCGGGTTTAATTCTTAGAATGAAAAACATCTTGGAAACCCGATCAAGGTGTTTTAAATGTCTGTTGCGAACACAGCTTCCCCGAGGAAGATGTATTTTTAAACACCAGGATTACCGAGGTTACTCCCTGGAACGACGAGACCTCCGAAAACCCATGAGGTTGTCTAAAATTTTAGTTATGAATACAACTTCCTCGAGAAAGGTGTGTTTTGAACACCTGTACTATTTATCAATGCCATCAATCACTTTATCATTTCAATAATTATCTTTCAACACTAAATAAATCTCTATGTTCAGAATAACATTTTAAAGAACTACTTCCTTTCGCGGTCTACTTTCATAAACTCACTCTTGTCATTCAGTTTTGCATATTGATGCTAGTACGCTCTAAAGTTGTGCTCATTCATTTGTATTGATCTTCTGAAGCGAATCGTATTAAGTTGAAATCCTAGATTAATATAGCTGCAACAATTTGATACCCCAAGTTTTAGTGTGTTGTCAAAGAATAATTATATTACTGGGTACTGCCTGAGAACTATAAAAATCTACCCTTTCAAATAAATCCATCTTTGTTACCAAACGATTGAATGGATTAGCTCTTCTCAATGTTCATAGAGACCGACAAATCAGCACTGATCAAATATTAGATATCATGGCTAAAAGCCGAGAAAAATGAGCACAGCACTGTAGCTGCGACAACTTGATAACCTAGTTTAATTGTGTGTGAAAATTTGTTTACTAAAAATTAGCAGGAATAGTTTTAATACATATAAGCACTTCTTAATGTTTGATAAGGTTTAATGAGTGATTTTTATCGTAATATATGTACGAAATAAAGATGTTTGGCATAAAATTTGACGAAAAACTTAGAACAAGTGTTGCAATCTCGAAAAAGGTTGATACATTTTTTTATGACTGCAAGCTCACATCAGGAAATATATAACACATTTTCTCTAATCAATCATTTAGTAATTTTAACTAGTTTGATCAATTTACCATTCTATTTTTGAATTCCTTGCTTCTCAGACTTTCACTGATTGCCAATAGGTCCGCCTGCGTCTTTATTGGCAATTCTGGACACTCGTCAGAATCCAGAACTTAAAGACTGCTGGTACGAGTATTTACCACAGCGTTAGTTTGTGATTGCAATTTCAAGTCTCTGAGGTGTATTATGATTTCGTCATTCTTCCGAAGGGATAATTCTTTATAAGTGAGACCTATTATAGTAGGAAAATTTTCCTTATTAATTAATTAAATATATTAATTACAAGTTATCTATATAAGTGTTGATTAAATACTGTATGAAAAATATTGCCGAAAATTTTGTGGTGATAAAGTTACAAATATTTTAATTTAAAAATAAAATGAAAACGCGAATTATCGAAAAATGGTCAAAACTGTTCTTAAAAGTGTGATATGTTTTAATCCAATATATTTATTTACCCTTTTCTGTCTGATTCTCATAGAAGTTCTAGTCTTCCTTCGAAATACATTGAAAACAATCAAAATTGACGAAATGGTGGTTTTTTCTTGCCAAAACGATACAAAATGCAAAAAAAGTCAAAGAAACAAAATTGCTTCTCTAAAAAAGTTGTAGAAAAATGTTATATATATTTTCGCAAAAATTTTGAAAATAATGCGAGATGAGAGAAAGTGCCTAGAGATATTTTTCTACAACTTTTGTAGGGAAACAATTCGAGTTCTTTGACTTGTTTCTTATCTTGTATCGCTTTAGCAAGGAACGTGAATTTTCGTTTTTCAGGAAAAAACGCTCTTTTTTCCAAGGAGTGGGCACAGGGATAGGCTATTATTGAATATACTCTATACAATAAGAAGAGTCTAGGCAAAAATCAAGAAAAAAAAGAGGTGGGCTTTTTGGGTAAATTTACTTTGTATATTTTCAGAGCAGCCACCGCCGTTTCGTTAATTTTCAACTTTTTTGAAATTTTCCAATGTATTTCGAAGGAAGACGGAAAATTCTATCATAATCACAAAAGAAAAAAATAGATACAGCTATAGAATTAAACAAAATCATACTCGGAATAAAAGTTGTTACCATTTTTTCTATATTTAATGTTTTCGTTTTGTAAAATACAAATACTCATAACTTTTGGAAAGGAAAAAAATACGGCGAATCGATAAGATAAATATCGTCTTATTTTTTTTGTTTGAAAAACAGTGTATTTTACTGGCAAATCATTCTGTGATTCCGCAATATGTTTAGTTCTAAAATTGAAACTCCAAAGGTCATTGTTTTCAATAAATTACCAGACTTTCTGTTCTGATACGCAAGACTCGAGAGACAGTTTTCTAAACTCCTTTGTTTCTTTTGCTTCTCAGGTTGTTCGGGTCTGGATTTTTTTTTTCTTGAAAAACAGGAATTTTTTACTTCTTATGCAGGATTGGATCATGCGAGAGATCGCGAGAAGATGTTCGTTCCAAAGGAACTTGCTTTTCTGCAAATATAATAGCAAAAAAATGACATATAATAAGATATTTACCCGAAAAGTATCCAATTTAACAAAATTTTGTGTGTACTCAAATAACAAAATTACAATTTTCAAAAATTTAACTTCTCTTATTATAATTAAAAAGCGCAGATAAGCAGAAATTTCAACATTACACGAAAAAAATTTGTACTTGAGAAATTACTGAACTAGTCACGTTGTGGCGGATATGAGAAAAATTCAGTGAATTAACAATAACTGTTCTGTAAATCATTTCGAACTGTTGTGTCATAATTACAGAACTGACAATAAGTACTAAAAATCGGTGCCGTAAAAGTTCAAAATGATTATTACGAATAAGTTGAAGAGAAACTACATCTGTGCTGTGAGAACCACGGTTCTCGGTCGCTTAAAATTACAGAATTCTACTGTGTTTTGGAATACACGGACGTGGCGGCGCGCTACACATGTGTGTATCGCAAACACAGTTGCGATATGACAGTACAGTTGCGTCAGTGTGTGTCAGTGATGTGTGTCCCTGCATCGCATCAGCGAGATTCAATAAAGAATCACTAATCAAAATTACAAAAACAAAAAATCAATGGAATCACCATGTACATTTCGCATTGGTCCCAGTTTTTTTATATCTTAAAATAATTACTTTGAAAATTGGTCAAAAATTATTGCTAACGTGAGGTTTGAACATTTTCTATGACTTTTTTAACAAAGTTAATTCTCGTTATTCAACACATCGTTGTATCTGAATTCAAAATATCTTTAAATTTAATTTTCTGGACAAAAAAACTCATTAATTAAAAATTTACTGAGAAAAGTTCTTCATTAATGAGTTCTGTAAATTAGGTGACTTCCTAAAAGCAAAAATGTATAATAGTTCGTTATTTTGACATCGTCGAAGCTTGAAAATGCTTGAACGCTTTAAATAATTTATTTAAATTTTTCTCAACCTTTAATGCACAAAATAAACAATTTCACTGATATAATAAAAATGAAGTTATCGCATAGTAGATAAAGTCTTAATTTTGTCAGTGATGCATGGAAGTGGTTTTGGAAGGAGTAGACTTATACAATTTCAGTAAAATGTATATACAATTGACAGGGTTATTAGATCAGGAACTTTTTTAATATTTAGATAACCTTTATATCCCAGTTTGTTCCATTTTTCTTCTTCAGAGTTATTCATCTCGAAAAATATAAGAAACCCATATAGAATTAGTGAAATAGAATTAGTGAATAAAAATCTGATAATATTCAAAGAATTTAAGGTGAATTTAAAAGCCTTAAAATTGAATTTGAAAAATTGAAAATTTAAATAATCCATTGAATTCAGTGGTCTTTAAGGGGATTTGAAAGAATGAAAAAAACTGGGAAATGGGTGTAGATCTGAATTTAATAATGTGGTTAACCCGTGGAAGTTTCATTTTCATTTTCTTAAAGAAAAGTAACTTAAGTGTTATTTTCATTTTAAAAAAGTGATTACAAAGTTTTTTGAGAAGAAAATAACTAAAAGTGACTAAAGTGTGGCAGATCTGTTTATATAAAATTCGAATCAAATCAAAAATGCAGAATTTCATTCTACCTCAAACATGTATGTTTTCTGTTTATCAAATATTATAAAAATCTTGAAAGTAAGTTGTTGGATTATGTTAATGCACGTAGCAATTTTCACTTTGTGAAAGTGGAAAATAATCTGCTATTTGTAATAATTTTACGTAAATTCAAAACAATTGTGACATTTATATTTAATTCACCGGAATATTTTTCGCTATAATTAAAGGAACTTCTTTAAATCATATACAATGTTCTCGAATCATATAAAATTTTCTGTAAAATCTTTAGAAAAATGTATCCTTTCACCTTCCTGGAGAATAAACCTAGTTTTTTTCTCTACATAGAGGTTAAGTACGTATGTAAATAAATGTATTAACAAGAGTTTTCCATACAAAATTTGTTTTATTCCATATCTTAAAATTCCCTAAAGTTAAAGTTTTCGTTTTAAAAATATTTTCGAGACTGGAAATTATATTCCAGTTCAAGTAAAATAATAATGATTGTTTTCTTAATCTGTAAACTAAATTTTCTTCCATTAAACACAAATATATTTTTTCACAAGCCCATTAATATAGAATGAAATATTTGTACATTAAAAATGGATCCTGCTATACTGAACATTAATAAAAACTTTTATAATTAGATCGTCTCACATTTAAACGTTAAAAATTAAAACGTCTAATACATGAATTATCATAATTACGTTTAAAATTATACAATCTTCTAAAAGAATTCAATTTTTTAAATCTACAATTTCACAATTAAAAAGTGTGAAATTCGGCATTATAAAATCAGCGTGTCTACCGACATGGGGAATCCGGGAATTTGCATGGAATCTTATGCATCTTGAAAAATACGGGAAAATAATGGAAATTACTTAGCAGATCTGAGAAATATGTGGTCACAAGTTTAGGTACAAATTTTCATTTTCTGCATGAAATTTGTATTATAAAATTATACGATTCAATGGTAAAAGCGCGTGACGACTTGATCGAGGTCGATTCATTGCTAACCAATCAGAAGCTGTGGAAACTTCGAAATTTACTAACAAAAACCAGGAGCAGGTAATCAATCTGTCTACTGATGCCAGAAGAAAAGTGAAAGATTTTTTCGATTTTTTCTAGTAAATTCCTGATCGTATTATCGTCCTGAGTTTTGAATTATAAACTATTGGCATTGAAGCTTAAAATTGTTTTCGTTTAAACGCTGAATACTTTACGCGTATAAAATGGAAGCTCTCAATATTATGCAATGGAATAATTTTTAATGAAATGACATATAAATCCACGTTTTTATTTTCCATGCTCTAAATGAAAGAATGAATCAATATATTTTTAAATTTTGAAAATTATATAATTTTGAAGCAATTTTTGATTAGAATCATTAAAACTTAAACATTTTTCAATTGATGGTTTGAAATCAAATTTTTAATTTGAAGTCATTTGCAATAAATAATTGGTGATTTGTTATTCATTAATTAAAAACTTCACTTGCAGTTTCAAAATTCAACAAAATGAAATAATTGAAATTCTTACCTTAAAAGGTTAAACTTTGCACTCAACGATTCAAGACTTTATATTTGAAACAATTCACTTTCAAATTGTTTAATTTTGAATGTTTGATTTATAATTGCTTATTTTAAATGAACAACCCAATATTGCTAAATATTAAAAAATGCCTTTTTTAATTAAAAAATTTCAATTCGCAATGGGTTAAAAATCGAATATTTAAAACTGAAACAATTTTTGAACACGTATAATTTCAAATTGAATAAAAGAGTTCAATTATGAGTCTATTCACTCTAAACTATTTTAAAATTGAAAATAGTTTATAAAATTTCAATCGAACGTTTACACTTGTTTAACTACTAAATTTGCCGCTTTCTGGTTTTCCGGGTTTGAAAAAATCCTGGGCATTTCCCGATCTAGCGGCTACCACATTTGTAAATTATTAGTTTTAGGGTAAAAAATTCAAAATTCAAAAGGTCGAAAAAATAAATTTTTCCCAACATTATTTTCATGTTTTCGTGAACATCAAAGTATATATTTGTTCTGGCAAAGTTTTAATTAGAAGTTTTTTCCAAGCTTTACTTGTTATTCATATCAGTATTTACTTCAGTTATTGTTATACTATTTTTAATCTACGCAGATATGTTGGAATTTTTAACCATACATTGTTTTAACATTTTCATATAATTTTGGTATGGTTTGTTTTGAGCGATATGGTAAAAGATACAAAATTTCGACATCAAATATTTAATACTAAGTTCAAATATATTTGACCAAAAATGTTGACCAAAAATTTTGGGTCCGGCACTGGTCGTTTCTCACAAGCGGTGAGAATTTTCTTGGTTAGTATATAAGGACCACTTCGGCCAATATCCTCAGCGTGCGATATTCTGTGTTAGGGAAGTGCGTTGCGTGTATTATATGTACATATATAGGTATATATATGTTATGTTAGTCTCTAGAATCATATTATGTTTGTGTGCGTACGATGAGTTAAGAATGTGTCTCTTGTGTGTGCCCTCCGTCCGTCCTTGCTTCCTTCCTTCTAATATACAAGGTAGTAGTAGTATATAAATTGAAATTTTTTTCGTGTTGGAAACGACGGCGCGGTGATGTAGAAATCACAGAACTCTGCCTTGTTTTTGATTTGAGAGGCGTTCTGTGAAATATCCAGTCTTCCACTTTGTTTTTAACGAACTTTAGTTTCGCAAATTTTAAAGCTTCCCATTGCTAAAATTACTGTCCCATTTAAGAATTCTTCCTGCATTATATTTAATTCTCATAGACATGACATCCATTAATTTTCATTGATTGAAATTCAAATTAATATTTTATTATTATACGGATTTCAAATATAAATCAAAAATTAATGTAATTTAACACTCAAATTCAATTAAATTCAGTTATGCTTTCTCACACAATAAAAATGAAAAAGTTTAAATTTGTGTGCGTAAAGATTTTCTAAACTTGCCTACAACTTGGTGGCGATCGTTTGAGTCGAGTCTTCTTCGTTTGGACGGGTGAAGTGGGGTTTTTGGGATATTAACTTTTTTCTCGCTTATTATTGACGGTTTCGATTTTCTCATTAATTTTGGCTTGCCATCGGATTTCTATAATTTACTGATGCCAGTCAGATCGTCCGAAGAAATTAGTTTATTGCTTTTAGTTTTGGATGACGAATTGAATTGGAAATCTGGTGAAGGGGATTGTCTGGCGCTGTCCTGTCTATTTCTTTCCCTTTTTTGATGATTATTGCTTCCTCATAGAGGAAGCTTTGTAAAATAGCTTTGTAATGGTGACATTTTTCAAAATTTTTAAACTCATTTAATTAAACCCTCCCTAATTTAAAAATGTCTAATATAATGTTCTAAGCAATTGTCCGGATGTGTGTGTGGATGTGTGGATGTCACGCTTGTTTGTGAACACGATAACTAGAAAACCGTTGCAGATAAATTGATGAAATTTGGAGAGCTTATTTTCCTCACTAATATATAGAAACTGACCAAAGGATTTCTAAAAATATTCATTGCATTTTTTTTAAGCACTCAATAATATTTTAAAAATCGGTTTTTTATAGTAAAACTTTTTTCATTGGCATAATTCAAAGTTGATGCAAGGATATAAAAGATTTATTGGTTGTAGACGAATCGATTGATCTATAATATCAATACATTTTATTGAAGAGTAGGGAAGTTATGGTAATTTATGTATTTTTAAACTTTTTTGTTATAGTAAAAGTGTTCTTATTCTCATAATTTAAAGTTGATGCGAGAATAAAAAAGTTGTGTTGATTCAAGACGAATTGATTGACCTATAACATTGATCAATTTTATTGAAGAGTGAGGAAGCTATGGTAATGCATAATATTTGAAAACGCGGATTTTCATACTAAAACTTTTTTAACTAACATAATTCAAAATTAATGCAAAAACGGAAAAGATTTCTTGATTCGAGGCAAATCGGTTGATCTATAATAATAATAATACACTTTATTGAAGATTACGGAAGTTATGCTCATTTATAATATCTGAATTATCAGTTTTAAACAGAAAAAATTTTTTCATCGACCTAATTCAAAGTTGACGCATGAATAGAAAAGGCTTTTTGATCATAAATTTTCAAATAGAGTAATTCTGACAATTTTTGTAAAGAAATCACAAAGCTGGGAAAGGGATAGGGTCTGACAGAACATTTCCTTTTCCAACTCAAAAAATTATCATTTTGAATACAAGATTTGATTTGTCTGATTGGTCTTTGTATTTAAAACATTTTTTGTATCATTCTGTAATTTTTTACTTGTTGTAAATTTCTATTTTTAAATTGAGCAAAATGAAGACTTTGATTTGTCTATTATTGAAAAAAAATAACTAATGCTTCCTCATAGAGGAAGCAAATACATTTGCTAACGGGAAGCAAAGTGCTCGTGAAATGAGCACCATATAATTATAAATATAAACAAAGTGGAAACGCTCGAGATCGAATTCACAGCTAGTTTTTTAATTTTCCCATAAACGAAGCGAAATTTGCAAAAGGTATTTTTCGTAGAACTTTCCTAGAGGTGTAATCTTATATCCGAAAAAATACGATTTTCTATTTAAATAATTTTCTTCAAATTGAAGTAGTTGTTTACCAAAACCAATCTCACGGGATATGTATCACATATTTCTAACTAATAGAAAAAATGGGGTTTTTGAGAAAATTCACTTTCTGGATTTTTAGAAATACAACTGTCATTTTGTCATTTTTCAAAACTTTCCAATTTTTTGGGGATCAATAATATATTTCAAAAACAAAGGGCCTAGCCCATTAAGCCGGTCAAAAATGCCCTTGGCTGGAATCAGATTTTCAATGAGCCCTTTTGTGGGACTTGGAATCATAACTTTTTCCCCGGATTTTTGAACCTCCATAGTCATGGTGGCTAAAAATGTGTTTTCTTTCTACATACATGCGATACCCTCGTTTGCCCACCGTTTACAGACATCGAAAATGGCCGATTCCGTACTGTGCGCGAAAGCAATAAGCAAAAACCCAAACACCGATGACCAAAACGCTGTCACCGGTTCGCAAAATGGTCTCCACGGTTACCAAAATATGTTGGCCACCGGTTGCCATCCAGCGTCGTAAACGGTTACTATGCGAACATCATTTTGTGTGAGGTTTGGTTTATTTCGTTCGTTGCAGTTTGTTTTTGTTCATTTTTGTTCAAGTAATTCGTTGCATGATGAGATTAAAGAGCTAATTACAAGCTAAGGTGCAAACGGCAAAAAATCATAGAAATGGATTTCGCTGACGAAGACAGCATTGCAAGTTTCGATGACCTACAAAAAGTGATAGAGGAAGCAGACAACATTGTGTTATTTTCAGGAAAGATAAACCTTTCGGGAGATATTTTTTGTCTTGCGGGGGGCTCCGCCCCCGAATCCCCCGCGCGGGCTTTGCCCCAGACCCCTACCCCCACTTTTCGTCAAGTCTACATATCTCGGGGTTTGCATAGTATTCTTTAAAGAAAAATAGTGTTCGATACTCGAGTCCTTACGGGCGATTTGGTCACTGCTCGTGTGAAGGAGCTGCCTAAACCCGAGGCTCGTCTTCGGCGTCCTACGCCTCGCCTCGGGTTCACGCGGCGCCTTCATACTCGCAGTGACCAAAACGCCCGTTTGGCCTCTCGTATCAAAATATGCTATTTATGGTTTTCATTTTTTTGTGACAGATCTGTGTAATAGAAAAATATGAAAAAAATTAGTAAAAAACAAATAATTAGAATACACTTAAGCAAATTTGTTTCTAGTGTTTTGGCGCGAAATTCGAATTTTTGAGAGAAATTCAAATTGTCGAAAATTTTTGTTGGTAAAAAATTGTTTGATTACTGTTCCAAATTTTTCATAAATGAAAGGTCATCTCATGTGCTAACATTCAGAATTTTGTCAGATTTTTAATCAATGTGGTGTGTAGTTTTTTTGAATAAAAACTTTTACAGAACCAGTACCTTTTTCCCGAAAAAGTATTGGCTTTCGAATCATTATTAAAAAAAAAAGTTTTAGATCTGATACTTACCAATAGTAATTTTTTCATAAGGGTATCATGGATTAATAATCAAATGCTGAATATTACTTATGATCTAATGCTGTATTTTTAATGTTTCTGAATGTTTTAATTAGTGTGTGAAATGGGAATCCTTTATAAAAGTTTTGGATTAATCATCGTCGCTATCCTCATTAATTACAGGAACCATTTCATGTTGTACAAACAGTTTGCTCAATATTTCTGCTGGTCGAACGATTTTCGACCAATATCGAGCATGGGATAGATAGTAAATCAGAGAAGCTGCATGTGAGCAGCAACCGATTGTGCGATTAGTATTTGCGCGCTCACAACAATATCATTATATTCCTCCGAAACCAATGGAATCAGGCGTGTATTCAATAAAACACTTAGAACACCGATGATTCATATGGCGCGATTGAACTTCTACTTGGAAAATGTTCGCGGTTTCTTTAGCGCAGCAAGTGTTAATTTTGTTGTCATTTTCCATCAATTCAACTAAATACGATACAGCTTGAGTGAGTTGATACGAACCCGTGAACAATATTTCGAGATCGTTTACGGTGATTTTCGAAAAATCTCCCACATCCGTTGAACATATATGTGTGAAAGAAATCTTTCGCCTATTCCATCGTTTTTCTTGATTTTTTTGAGCCAAAATATTCTCGGAATCATTAGTTGACTTCAAACGCGATACAATGGACTCACAATTTTGCACATCGGAATGGAGACGTATTCCGAATTTTTATTTGAAAAACGTGCAATTTTACTATAATAGCCGATTTTCGGAAGCAACTTATTATCTATTTGATGACGGAGGAGTCGATATTTCCTTTCAATGATGCCATGTATTGCTTCAAAAACCCAACGAATTTTCGTCATTTGGAGAGAGTCATTAGATTCAGCTATATTTAGCTGGTTACGTTATCCTTTTAGTGCTGGCATGAGAACTTCATACCCTGCGAGGAACCATTTTCACCTAATGCGAAAACATGTGAAACAATGCGCGGCTCGCAAGTTTGAGCGTGACTTGGGCACGCGACTGTTGGATCTCGCGCTTCGCGCTCGATTAGGTATTCACCTCGCGTTACGCGCTCGGACGTATACACATCGCGCTTTACGCTTGGTTTCTCTAGATTGTTGAACTTCGTGTTCGACTTTGATTGACTTTGATTTGCAAATATTATAAAATTATCAAAACCTCTACATGTGAAGTGATTGTTAAATTTGTTTTTATTTTAGAATGAAATGGAACTTTATTTACTCAAGGTTCTATCGACCTTAAGGAACACATTCTCATCCAGACACTCGCGCTTCGCGCTCGATATGTGATTTGGAAATCATTTGAACCTTGCGTTCCACGCTCGGTTCTGTGCACCGTATGATAGAAATGAAAAAGTCACGAATAAAACAAAAACTACGCATCCTATCAGAACATGATTTATAACAAATTTGTACCTCTCCTTTGGACGAACAAATTTTTTATCTGTAATTTTTCTCGTAGCTTGTGTTATTCGTCTAAAAATTTAATTTTACTATTTCCACAGCTGTCTTTTACGAATAAAACAAAAGCTACGCATCATATCAAAAAGTGAATAATAACAAATTTGGAGATCTTTTTTGGGTGCATAGTTTTGTTCCATTCATCTTTGGTCGTATCTTGCATAGCTTGACAGCAAACTGAAATTATTGATTTTTCATTATGAATGAAATGTTCATTTACGTTTGTTTTTTGTAATTTTGAAAATGCTATAACTCCGGTATTTTTTTTTATCCGAAAAAGTCATTAGGATAAATTGTTCGAGTTTTGGAGTACTATAAATGAAGGGATGGATCGAAGAACGGGATGTGCGCTCGAGCGCCCCTGAACGTTATGCAATTTCTCGACAATTCGCGCTTGTCCCGTTCGCCCGTGTTTACATTAAAAAAAAGGTACAAATCGTTGATTCTCAGAGAACTTCCAGTGAGAA
>CAKNXH010059603.1:122624-179297 GCA_932178445.1 Andricus quercusramuli | reverse complement strand
TGAATTTCTTTGAACTCTATTGTCAATCACCAGGGTAACATCTCCTATTTTTAACTGATCGGTTTCCGCAGTCCATTCTCTTCTGGGCAATAGTGTTGGAAGATATTCCCTGAGCTATCGTCTCCAAAATGAATCCGCAAAATATTGAGCGATTTCCCACTGTTTTCGCGGACATTTGCTTTGCTCGTCGTACCTTTGAAACACAGCGCTTCCAGAGGAGGATCCCAACAGAAAGTGATTTGGAGTTGATGCTTCTTGGTCTCGTGGATCCAAGGAAACGTGTGTTAAGGGACGCGAATTTACACTATGCTCAACCTCTGTTAACAATGTGTTGAGGACTTCCTTCTTCGGAGCTTGTTCGTTTAACACGATGCGTAACGCTGTTTTCACAGAACGTACTAGTCTTTCCCATGCTCCTCCCATATGGGGAGCAGATGGAGGAATGAAGTGCCATTGTATTCGATTTTTGATCGCAAAGTCTTGTTGAGCCTCTGAATCTAACTTTTGTAAAGCTTCTTTTAGCTCGTTGTTTGTACCTCTAAAATTTGTACCGTTATCCGAGTAAATAGCAACCGGCTGACCTCATCTAGCGGAGATGTTGCGAATGGCCATTATTGCTGAGTCTGTACTTAAACTATTTGTTGCACCCATCTCTTCTCGCGACGCCGCCCGATTCTAACCCACATAGGACCGAAATAGTCTGAACCGGTGTGGCTGAAGGGTCGTTCTTGATACGCAAGCCTCGCAGGAGGTAGTTTTCCCATTAGAGGATTTGAAGGATTTGCCTTTTTTATACTCCTATCTCGTTTAGAACTAGGTTGCTACTCGCGTTCTTGGATTTTTCGTGATAATCCTTTAACATTAATCTAGTAACCGGATGTTTTCCGTCCAATATTACGGGACAATTGCTGAAGGCAACGTTATCGATGTTGTTAACCCTGCCTTGTACTCTCATAAGACCGTCTGTGTCGATTTTCGGCATTAATGGCAATAGACGACTACTCTTCTCTATTGGTTATTGATTTTCTAAAGCTTTTATTTCTTCCCCAAGGCTCTCTTGCTGTAATTTCTTCAATAAAAGATTTTCTGCTTGCGATATGTGATTCAAAGAAATTTTCGTCTTTTTCTTTTTCCATCTGTCTTTAGCTACATACACCCAGGCTAAACTACGCAAAAGCTTCTCCCATGAGGAGAATCTCGAAAAGCCGATTGTGATCAGCTCAGTAGCATTTGTTAATATTCCTGTAAAATTATCTCCCTTATCCGTCTTTACTGATACAAGGTCCCCCTCAGTAGATACGAAAGTTACGCTAGGCCAGCTGGATTCGTTCTCTTTTAAGAATGATGGTCCACAGAACCACCGCTCATTTTTCCATAATGGGGTGCTTGAAATTCTAGTCGCATCATCCGTTAGATTTTGTTTGGAGGCAAGCCATCTCCATTCGGAAGGCTTAGTTAATTCCTCAATCTCTCCTAGGCGATTGGACACGAATATATTGGCTTTTCTAGGGCCTGATTTCAACCAAAGTATCACTGTGCGTGAGTCGGACCACAAAACTCGCTTATTTATTTGATATGTGTGTTCGTCTTGAATTGCTTCCGCTAGTCTACTTCCTAGTGAGGCTGCTTGAAGCTCAAGCCTAGGGACTGATGGTGATTTTTTCGGGGCCACCCTGCTTTTACTTGCAATTATACTTGTATGAACAGAGCTATCTTCTAATATAATTTTCCAATAACCTACTGCCGCGTAGGCTTTCATGCTTGTATCGCAAAGAATGTGCAATCCTAGGTGTTTTATTTTGAAGCTAGACTTTAAGTAACATCTTGGGATTGAAATAGAACTTATTTTATTTAATTCCGTTACCCAAGCCAACCATTTCTCAAACTCGTCATCTCGTAGAGGTGCATCCCAACCTATCCCACTCACCCATATTTCTTGCATGAGAATTTTAGATTGGATAACGAAAGGATTCAGAAAACCAAGCGGGTCAAAAACTAACATTATTATGCGTAGGAATTCTCTTTTCGTCGGCTTTCTTAAGCCCTTCAAAAGTTCGTGTGGTATTTTCTCTAATCCGACATTGAAATTACGGGTATCCGTTTTTGTATTCCATTCAAGCCCGAGAGCTTTTTCCAGTTCTTCTTCAAAGTTATTCTTCCCCAGGCTGACTATAGTTTTGTCTTGATAGGCTGGTAGTACCGCGGATAGAACATGTTGAATATTACTTTTCCATTCGTGCATTTGAAAACCTCCCTTCTGATTAATATATGTAATTTCCTTAATCATTTTTGTCGCTGTCTCTTCGGATTCGCAGCCAATCAAAAAATCATCCATATATGAATTATTGATTATTGAATTTACGGCTTCTGGTTTAGTATTTTGACATTCTTTCGCGTTTACGTCTTTAATGTATATTGCGCTACAAGGGGCAGATTTGGATCCAAAGATTAATGACATCATTACAAATTCATCCGGAGGCCTATTTCTGTCTCTTCCTCTCCATAAAAAACGCTGTGCATCGTGGTCCTCCTTCCTTAGTTGTACCCTTAGGAACATGTCTTTTATGTCGCCTTTGATAGCTATAGGGTATCGTCTAAACCGCATAAGAATCCCAAGTAGAGGCTTTAACAAATCTGAACCCTTTAATAGTTGATCATTTAAGCTTAAACCTTTTGATTTAGCTGCCGCGTCAAAAACTACTCTTACTTTTTTAAATGGTTTTTTTGGGGGAGTAACGCCAAAATGTGTTACGTACCAAATTCTCTTGGTGTCAACCTTATTGTAAACTTTTGCAGCGTAATTATTGATTATTCTATCCATTTCCTTGTAGTATAGATTACTATATAATGCGTCTTTGTCTAATTTAGATTCTAATTTCATTAGACGATTAAGGGCCATTTCTTTGCTATTGGGAAGAGTTTCATTGTCTGATTTCCACAGCAAACCTGTTTCCCAAGCGTCACCAACGCGGCGGCTCGTGGATTCTAGTATTTGTTTTACTCTCTTATCCTGAATATTGGCGTTTTTATTAGTGGTTACTCCTAGTGTATCTATGGAGAAATAATTCCTAATAAGATTGTCTAGATCTGCATTTGTTATATCCGTGCACATGTCCTTCTCCTTTTCTGATTTTTGATCTATAGCAAAAACTGCTGTTTCATGCCTTGAATGCTGACCGCTGGAGCCGTGAACCACCCATCCCAAGGAGGTCCTTGATGCTACGGGCATGTCTCATTTTGATCCTCGAAACTCACGAGTTATTGTTAAATCCCAATTATCTTGCCCGGTGAGAATTGAAAGCCTTATTGCTTGGAAGGGTTCTATACGCAAATCACGGAGATAGGGGAATCTAGAGAGAAATTCGTTACTAATAGTTTGGGAAGGTAGTGACAAATCGTTAATGGTTCTAACATACCAGATGGTGTGTTGCTCAAATTGACCTTTAATCCCTAATGAAACTTTTTCGCTTTCCGTTTCAACTACTGATGAATGACCTATTCCTTTTAATGACAATGCTAAACGCGGACCCACCAGCCCTATTTTCTTCGCTATTCTTGAATTTATTAAATTAACCGCTGAGCCTTCATCTAATAAAGCAAATGTATCAATGTTGCCTCTCGGACCTGACAACGATAGTGGTATAATTTTGAGCAACGTTTGATTATTATTCAGTCATAAGGGATCACCTATCTTTTCTTTTATGCCGTTGTTTTCTTCGGCTCTGATCCGATCATTGTTTTGAGTTTAATTTTTCTTCGTTACCCTATGCAATAAACGATGGTGTCTTTTGTTACATTCCGGTACTGCGCATGACCTTGTATTACACCTGATTATTATGTGACCCGGGTTCAGACAATTGTAACAAAGACCTCTCTCCTTCACCCAATTCCATCTATCGTCAAGAGAGAGTTTTGAAAACCGCCAGCATGTATATACTGGATGACCATGTCGCTTACAATATAAACATTGAGAGGTTTGTTTATTCAAGACGTTCCCTCTTCTTTTCTCTTCCTGATTTAATGCCCCGTCTTTGGAATTCGCAATTGCAAAAACCGGAAGTTGTTCCTGTGTTTTAAAGGGTTTTTTGTTATCTGGTTTTGAGTATTTAGAATTATTTATTTCCCTAGGGCGCACGTCGGTCGTTCCAGCGACGCATGCCATTTCGGCTTCTTTATATAGAAATTCCGACAATGTGACCAATTTTGGCTGATCTTTTTTTCCTTTGCTCAAATAACGATTATAATGGTATATAAGCGGGGAGGGGACCTTGCTTAGTATTTATTTTATCAAATCTGGGTTATGTAAATGTCCGACATGATTCAAAGCCTGCATGGCCGCGACGCCGTTGCGAACTTTCGTTGCAAAACTACTTAGATCTGTTTTGGAGGTATTGACTTTAGGTAATTTCTTTATGTCCTGAATAATTTTCTCAATTATTTTGTCTGCATTCCCAAATCGCAATTCCAATGTGTTAATCACAGTTTGTGCATTACTTGCTGTAACCATTAAGGAATCTACTGCCTCTTTTGCTTCTCCTTTGAGGGCTTCATATAGACGCGCTACATTTTCGCGATCAGAATAACCCCCCAATTCAGTTGACAGCTCAAAGGCTTGTTTAAACCGAAGCCACTCTAATCTATCACCGGAGAAAGTTGGCAGACTTTTGGCTGAAGTCAGCCGGTTTACTAATCGATGTGAATTATTGCCACTAATTGTCGCTTCTTTTATTACGTCTAATGCATTTATGAGTACTTGGGTTAAATTTCTACTAGATTGATTTGCGGAGTCGCCGATATCGTGTTGATGCGAATTATTTTCTAGCCATCGAGAAACTACCTCACTTCTTTCCTCCA
This sequence comes from Andricus quercusramuli, assembly GCA_932178445.1. NCBI lineage: Eukaryota > Metazoa > Arthropoda > Insecta > Hymenoptera > Cynipidae > Andricus > Andricus quercusramuli. Next base: position 174,443 of record CAKNXH010059603.1, on the reverse strand, counting down.
TCGAGGGCACCCCCACCAAAGGGCGTGGGCTGGGGGGGCCCTCCCCGCCCCCGAACTCCAGCGAGGCAGCCAATATATCCTCTATTAATTGTAATTCAATTCGCTCTTTTTCATTTATGACGCGTTCTCTTTTGATCAAAATGCGTTCTTTTTCTTCGAGCATGCGTCTTTTTACATTTGCTTTCTCTTCGGCCGCATTTAATAGTAAACGTCGTTTTTTGGTATTTGAGGTACTCACAGAACCACCTGCTGATGTCCCGTGCTGGAGCGGCTGGCTGAATCCCTGTTGCTCATCTCGAAGGGGTGCGCCGCTACGGTGTAGGATGGAACCTTGACTGCACCCAGACGTCGACCCTTGGATAGACCCCTTTGCCATCGGAGATTGAGCCTCTTCGACGAGAGACTGCAGTTGACCCTCCGATATTGGCGGCCTCATTGGACCCTCGGCTAGCCTCATCGAGTGTCTTATTTCCTGAGCCGGTGTTATCGCTGAGGCTTTCCCTATTCCGGATTTCCTCGCCTGGTCCCTGCGACTGAAACCATCTTCGTTAGGAAGCTCTTCTTCCACATGTCGCTGCGTGTCTACCAATGCCTCCTGCGTCTCGCCCTTTCGTTTCCTACCAGCAACCTTCCTCGTTCTCATTTCAGTCACTTCTGGCAGAATATCTCAGTCACTTCGGGCCAAATATTTCGGTAAATTCTGGTAGAATATCTCAGTCACTTCTGGCCAAATATTTCAGTCACTTCTGGTGGAACAGTTCAGTCACTGAACAGCACACTTCACTCAGAACAACTCAACTCTCTTCCCAGTATTCAGAAATAAGCCCCGGGATTCGGCACCATTTGTTACTAAGAGGAGTTGGAGGTGCAAGTGAAATACAATGAAAGGTGGGATTCACTCGTGAAAATTAATACTTTATTGTAGCGAAGGAAAATATCGACATTTTGGCCCGTCTCACGCGTGTACTCTTCGACAGGTAGTACCAGACTCCCCGCATTCGCTCGATCGACCCTTGTTGTAGTCACAATAAAAATGCAAAGAAAACAATGAAGTAACCCTCTCAATACAAACAAACCCATTTCAGGTATAAGCATAAAGTCTCGCTCCATTCGTAACAACTAAATTTAATACAAAAACTTAAATATATATATTTCTGAAATTAATTAAATTGGGTCCGGAACAGTTGTTAATATACAGCTAATCTCCGAATGATTGTGAAACAAGAAAAAATTGTTTGCTTAACTTTGAAATACTCATTCCTTTCTTTTTGCCAGAGTTGGTCAAATAAAATTGATCTCATTATTTTTTCCCGATTGCATTTTTTATGAAGTCCAAATATTGTCCAACTATTATAAACTTATATTTCTTTACACTTTTACAATTGTTGAGACTAGGTTTTTTGAGAAAGAATTGTACTTGATTATGCTTCGTTTATTTTGAGATATAGTTCGTTAGTTAGTTTGTAATGTAGGCGGGGAGGGCTCCGTGAGGTCCCAACCCCTGGCGCTCAAGCTAAGAAGCCTATTGTGCCACACCCGTGTTTATTCTCAAGGCAGTACTCCGAACCCGGCCATCCTTCACCGAGTGTTTTTGGATCTCGGTGGTTTCCGTTGTTATCAACGTTCTGAGATTGAACCTCTCAGGTGCCAGGCATACCTATCGCACAGTAAACGACGTCCTCCTTTGTTGATCAGGCAAAGTGATCCTCGCCCACTCTGTCATTCGGCAGCCTGCCTAGCAGGCTAGGGTGTACGGAGCGATCCCTCTGAGGTCATCAGGTAGATGCACAGATTCGAAGCACTGGCCTGGTGTGTTATGTCAGTGTATGTGTGTGTGTTCATTACTCGAAATTGGCCAGCGACCATCGAGCGTGGTGCCTCCTATAGAAGCTCCCAAGCGCAAGATGAACGCTGACTCATTTTCGAGTCTTCACAGAATCAGCTTCGACCTCCAAGGCTATTCCCCTCGACATGGGGCCCCACCTTGGTACGATACCAGATTTTCTGAGGGGACCTACAGTTTAAGGTGGGTTTTGAACCACCGAAGCGCCGGTAGAAGTACATAGAAAAATTTCCATTGGTACCCGGCTCAGGGATCGAACCCCGGACCTCCTGCATGGAAGTCCGACGCGCTATCCTCCGAGCCACCGAGGCCTCTTGTTTTGAGATATAAGTTTTTGAAAAAATAAAAACACGTAATGAAATAAATATTGAACTGATAATTCAATTGTTCATATGAATATATTAAATTATTATGCAGTATTTTAAGACGCTAATGGCCTAGTAATTACTTAAGGTAATTCAGTATGAATTATTGGAAACACGACTGCTCGTTCATTGTTTCTCGGGATCTCCCAAAATTTTGCTTTTAATTCTTTCAAAGGCCATGAATAAAGTTCCTGCCTATTTTGATCTACTACGCGAATATTTAAGAAACTGGAATTATGAAGCTTATCATACAGATCCTCTAATGGAAGGTGCTTCTTTTCTACAAAATGTATGTTCTTCTCATATTCTATAATATTTAGAATTGATGCAATGGCACCATCTTTTAGTAAAACGCAGTTGTTTCTTGAACTATTGCAATCGATCCAAAAAAGTTCATGAATGAGTATTTTATATTGTGCAGTCATCTATAAATTATTATTGATCCATGGTCCGCTAAAATGACGCTGTTTGACACATCTGTTGGTATTAGACATTAGGTTGTTCAGATGTTCAATTTATGTAAAATTTCCAATTTAGCGTACCTTCTTGCCAACTGCTATAAGGGCTTACTTTTTTTCTCAATTTTCTTTTTATGTTGGTCATATAATTTTCAAACGGAAATGCACTGAATGCATCTATATGTCCATATTTTCTAACATCTTTACAAAGATGAAGTAAATTATGGAAATTTTGTGACATGAATTCTTTTCAGTAAAAAATTTCAAATGTTTGAATTAAATACTCTAAAAGTTCTTGAGCGTAGCTGATGTTTCCTGGAATCTTAACCATATTTGGACTCGATAAGATTGTCATTGCTAAACGTATGGTCATGAAGTTTACATACATTTCTTTTTTCTTTTAAATTCCTTGAAGAAGTATTGGTTCACTGTAGAGGAGGAAGTTTCTGAACTCAGTAGCTTTCCAAAACTTTATGTTTCTTAATAACAATGGTGGCGTAAAAAAATCTTTTGAATGACTTTTTCTCAATTCCACTAACTTTACAGAGATTTTATCAATGTCACTAGGAGCAAGTTTCACATCAGGAGGACCCATCAACCATAGTAAAATTAGTTTCTTCATCACTTCCAACAAAACAACATGCATATAATCAAGTGGCACATTGGAAACAGCCCCAGAATGAGGAATATTTGTCAAAATTGTTGCCTTTCGCTCTTGATAAGTGCCTGCGTAATAATTATTCACAAACTCTAAATCAGTCCTATACCCAAACTGCCCTATTCCAGGAAAACATACACGTCACTTCTTCTTCTGGGGTTTTCTCCACTGTTTCGGCTTTACAGCTTCACCCTTCAGCATACATTTCGAGCAACTGTGGTATCCCGTATGACCTCTCACGCTCAGTACCATTTTCTTGGCAGGGGCATCACAAATCAGTGCAAACAAATTTACCTTAATTTTTCTACCTTTGTAATTTATACCATTCGTACATAGGATCGTTGCTTCGTCTGTAAATTCTTTTAAGATTTCATTCGCATCAGCCGGATGATGAGTTCCATAATATGCTCCAATCAGGTATACGGTTCTTGAATTCGAATCAGAGCAAAGAATTAGCCACAAAGATTTAGTCGAAGTTTTGTATATAGGTAAACCGTCGATGTTGATCATCAAATTTACGTTATTATCAGCATTTCCTTTATAACTGCGTTGCTTCAGAATGGAGTCTATAGCTCGGTTTAGACCAAGATGGAGATACTCTTCTCCATCAGACATGCAAGTGATTTTTGTAGATCTAGGTGTTCGCAGGAGAGTATGGGCACTGCGTGGTAACACATAATTAGTAAACTGACTCAATATAAGAAGCAGTGCAGTGAGAACAATCAAAGGAACTTCGTACATTAGCGATCATGCCCGCAAAGCAATCTTAAATTGTTAATCTTTATTCTGACGAGGATTCACTTCTTCTTCGCCTACTCCTGTGTCAGAATCTTTGGAATTCCTATCCGTATATACTACTACTATCGACTACTACTACTTACTCGACATATCTCATTCAATTATTTTTTCATCGTATTCTTCGAAATCGAAATCTAGTACATTTTCTAAGTCATCTTCTCCATCTTCAGTTTGACTTATGCCACTTTTATCAGCATCCTCAACACTGGTTTTCAGACTCCTCTTCATGATCGCTTCCAATTTTTGAAATTATTTCTGTTCATGCATCAGCCCAAGTTTCTTCTTCAATCGTAACAAAAATCATGTTTTCATCCGCATATAATTCATTCAGATTTATTTCATCCACAAGTACTTCATCTACATCTTTGTTATCTTCAAACTTTTCAGGCAACTTTGAAATTGATAATAGTTGCAAATCTAAGGCTGTTCGTTTAAATCGTAGTCTGCGAATATGCCTGCCTGAATGTCCAAGGGCACAAACATATTTATTCTTCGGCATTTTTCCACAAATCACAAGACAAAATTTAAAATCTGAAATAAATATTCAAATCTTAACATCATACATATAGGGCATTATTTCTCAAGTCCTACCCACTCACGAAATTAAAGGTGTCGGATTTAATTCAAACTTGAGCAAAGTGTTGTGCTATTCTATTGGACGGTAGTTTATGGGGAAAAAATTTGTCATTTGGATCAATAATACTGAAGGGGAAAAACGAACGATCATAAGCTTTCTTTAAAGAAATAAATATTTGATCTTTAAAAAAAATGAGTTTGACTTTTTTCATAGGATGCTTTTTTGAAGTTTTTAGAGTTACAAAGAAATGCATCTACCTTCATGATCCTTAAGATTAAAAATTGAAATCTAATTTTTTATCAGTAAAAGTAATCGTTTAGAAGACTGGCGCCGCGTGCGATAGCGTTAATGGGTTTACCGGAGAACTTGAGACTTATTTTCGTCAGTAAAAAATTAAATTTTACTTTTTAATCTCAAGGTATTTAAGAAAAAAATCCAAATTCTCATCTGAACCGGAAAACAAAATTTCAAAAAAGTGTCTTATAGAAAAAGGTTAATTCATTTTTGACCCTTATTTTCATAGGACAAATATTTATTTTTTTTTTAAAAAATGGTTACAACCTATGAAAAACACATAAAAAACCCTATTTGAATTTTGGTAGACAACATTTTTGTTGCTGTTTAAGAAAATAAAAATCGCCAAAGCGGATGGTATGCTGTTCAAAACCACTTATGGCATCTTTTCATTGATAATATTTAAAAATCGCACTTTTCACCTCCTTGCTCTCAAAGGGGAAACATTAGATTTCTTTTGTGATCAAAAAGAAGAAGAAATATGCTTTTATTCTGAAAAAGTCATTGTTTACATTTCATTTTTCAAGGGGAAATGTTTTCAAAAAATGCTTGAGATCAACGAAAAGGGCGAAAATATCTATGGAATCTGTACTTGACAAATTTTGCTTTCTCCCCATTAGAAAAGTTAAAAACGCCGAAAGAGACCAAATACACGTAAATCCCAAAATTTTCACCCTCTCTCCCTCAGTAAATATTGATGCAGATGACAAAATTGTTTTAAAATATACTACTACTTAATAGCTGATATTAAAAATTGATCGTACACTTGAGAAATAATGTCCCATATGCGGTCCTCTGCAGGATGAAACCCCAGTTTCTCGACGTTGTATTCAGGGTGATGATTTTCTAGTATTTATCATACTCTTCAATTTTTCAGTGTCTTTTTGGGTTAAATTCATTATTTTTCGAATCGATTATATAAATATCACTTATTTAATTATTTATTTACAATTAAGTTCTTTATAAAGTAAAAATATATAGAAATTTTTCCCGCTCACATTATTCTAGGAAATATTATACTTTCTGAGAATAAGAGGTAAAATCATTATGTGTTACGAGTGAGGGTTTATGTAGTTTTTGATTCACTAACCTAAAAATTAAGGTCAAATTCACTGGCATTCAAAATCATGGCAAGTGCCACAAGGGGTTCCTAGTTTCTCACATTTTTGTTATACCCCATTCTACTATATAATAATTCACTTCCAATTATTCTTTTATATTATTCAAAGCTTTTAGACTGAAATCATGCTCGAATCAGAAAAGTTTATAGGTTTTAATTTTCTCAAGAAGAAATTTCTAAATTTTAATTAATTGACCTATGTTTCGAAGTAATGTGATCTCTAGATTTTCACATGCCATCATACACGTTAACAATTGCCTGAAAATGTAGGACATTTTTTATTTACATTTGTACGGTATCCAAAAATTTTCAGCTCAAGTTCAATTTGGATTTAAAGTGTATTTGAACAATTTTAAAACAAATTATAAAAATTTCTAGCTATAAATCCTTAAAAATACGAACTTTTTTAAATAAAAATAATTTTAACCGTTGAGTTCTTTACTTAAGAGAGGTGACCATGGAAGACTCTTTTCTAACTATAAACTTGTCGTTTTCGATTACTTTTTATCAAAATTTCTGTAGCTCTGACAATTTTTAACTTAGAAATAACAGATAGATTAATGATGGTGTTTTGAGCGATGTTGTTTGTCTGAGTGATATAAATTTATAATAATATAATATAGGTATTTTTTTTGACAAACTTCAGACCAAATAAAAGGAGATTAGTTGTTGAATCCTTTATGGCACACTTCCAGTAGCCAACGTTTCGAAAACAAATGTTTTCCTCATCAGGAAAAAATGTTGAAGTTCATCAACATCTTAAATTTCTATAGATTCCTATTCCTCTTCTTCATTGCTTAAAATTCTTCATTTTCCAGTTAATTTGTGATTAAACTTATTGATGTCTCTAAATTGTTTTATACATTATAAGTTCATGCTTTCAACAATAATAATTTTGCTAATTTAGTTAAAATTAAATTAGAGACCTAACAATCGTTATTCTTCATTTTTGCGAAGAGAAATCAGAAATAACATTATTTCTACCGTTCAAATATTTCCCTGACGATTGTGTGTAATTTCTTAATTTTACCTATACTTTCCGAATATCTATACGATTTCTGGCCCAAGAGATGATCTTTCAGTCAATATTTCACTTAAGAAAAAGAATGGAGTTTTGTGTCAGCAACAAGGAACAAATCATATGGAAACCGGGAAGCTATCAGAATATATTTTTTTTAAACACGAAGATGAACTTTAGTGGCAAACATGTCTGTTGGCTTCCTTCTTCCCTTGCTATGAAAAATTTAATCTCAAAAAGTGACTCAGTAAATCAACTACGTGGAACAATATTCAATTATTCATCTATGTGTTAACGAGTTCAAGCATCTGAATTTTTGACAGCCGAAAAAAAAATGCGCAGCAATATTTTTTGACATTGAATGTTTGACAAAACCAATAAAATACATAGTGAACTGCAAGATTCTTTCCTTATTGTCAACAGAAAATCCGATCCTTTTCTTAATGCAAAACATAGGCACAAGACGACATAGTTTGGATTAGAAGCCGTATCAAAATTTAAAAAAATTTCTGCAGGATCAACAATTTTGTAAGATAATTTACAAAGCTTTAAACATTTATTGTAGCCTAAAGCGTTATATAAAATACAAAATGATATTTTTCAATGCTGATCATTTTCATTACAATATTTATTTTTATTTTATTTGAACGCTCACATAAATCTTTTCAAAAAAACCTTGTCTCAACCATTGTAAAAGTGTAAAATAATATAATTTTCGAAATAATTTCTTATCTGGATAAATTATTCCATGGTGGAAAAAAGAATGAGTACATATTTCACAGTTTAATGAAAAAATTTGTGGTTTATTTTTCAGAATTATTCGAAGATCTCCCGCAAATTAACAAAAAGTGACCGAATTTGCCTTTGTTAGCAATATATAATACGTGTCACGCGAGTTGGGTCCTCAATAAACAACTTCCTTAATTTAATAAAAATTATAAAAAAATCGTATTTCTCATTTTTTTTTTGGTGACAATGAAAGGTACAAAAAAACAGGTTAGAAGATTAAACATCTAGAAAAGTTCTACGAAAATTATCAGAAGAATTATATTCAAAAAAAAGAAAAAAAAATCCCATGCTCTAAAATAGTTGAGCTCCCATAAAACTGATAGGGTGCTTTCTTTATTTAACCAGAAACTTCAAAAAAATGAAAAAAAGGTGAAGCTTTCCAGAAAATCTTTTTGATTTTTTTCATTGAATTTTGAAAACATAAAAGGAAGATTCTCAGGAAAACCCACTTTTTTATCAATTCCGATATTTGAACAAATGTATGTTAATAAAAAAAATGAAGGTATTCTATCAGTTGTATGCGCGCTAAACCATTTTTAAGGACAGGATTTAAAAAAATATATAATTTCTGATTTTTTCCCGGCTACGAGGCATAATATTAAAAATTGGCAGAATTCATTTCTGAAATTCAGTCTTTTTGGAACGAGGGTAGGAGCGTTGCTTTCATTGCTTATTCGAAGTGGAAGTTCTTGCTCAGTCAATTAATTATCCCCAAAAATTGGAAAGCCTTGAAAAATAACAAAATGACGGCTGTTTTTCTAAAATTCTAGAAAGTGAATTTTCTAAAAACCCCATTTCGCATTTTTTTAAATAGTTAGAAATATGTGATACGTATCCCGTGAGTTTTTTTTAGGTGAACCACTGCTTCAATTTGGAAAGAATTATTTAAAAAGAAAATCGTATTTTTTTCGGAAACAACAAAACCTTTTGCAAATTTCGCATCGTTTATGGGGGAAAAATGATCAAAAAAGGTCGAAAATACCGGACTCTAAAATGGTTAAGCCTAAGAAAATATTGAAAAAATAAAAATGTAAGGCTTTGTAGAAAATCTTCTTAATTTTTGTATTGAATTTTGAAAACATGAAAGGAGGATTCTCAGGAAAAGCCCACCTGTTTTTATTTCTTCCAATATTAGAAGAAAGTCTGTGGAAATGAAAAAAAAATAATAAAAAGACATTCTATCAGTTTTATGAGGGCCAAACCACTTTTGAGGCCAGGAATTTCGTTTCAAATATAATTTCTGATTTTTTCCCCCAAAGAAGACAAAGCGTCACAATTAAGCAAGTGTTAACGGCCGAATTAAGAAATAAATGATGGACAAATAGTCCAGTTTATCATTTAATGACATTAGCATACTTTTTCAGATAATTCTTTAGAATGCCATTTTCCGTGATCGAATTAAAGGATAGTGTATTTCTTGTTCCTACAAAGTGGCTGAGGAACCTCGAAAACGAAAAATTAATTTGTTATTGGCCGCCGTATAAAAGTCAGTCCGGAATAAATGATGCAGTATTAACACTGGCAGATCCCTTGCCTGCGTGGTCTCGACATGATGTGCTGAAACATTTAAAAAGGACCAGTAAGGCTCGAAATATAATTCTGTATTAATACTAAATTGATTAAAATTATTTTACTGTCTGAACCAATGAAATACAACTAAGGTATTTGATTTAAATTCAAGAAATAATCATCAAAAAAGGGAAAGAAATAGACAGGACGGGGCCAGGAAATCCCCTCCACCTGATTTCCAATTCAATTCGTCATCCAAGACTAAAAGCAATAAACTAACTTCTTTGGGCGATCTGACTGGCATCAGTAAATTATGGAAATCCGATGGCAAGCCAAAATTAATGAGAAAATCGGATTCGTCAATAATAAGCGAGAAAAAAGTGAATATCCCAAAAATCCCACTTCACCCGTCCAAACGAAGAAGACTTGACTCAAACAATCGCCACCAAGTTTTAGGCAAGTTAAGAAAATCTTTACGAACAAAAATTTAAACTTTTTTATTTTTATTGTGTGAGAAAGCATAATTGAATTTAATTGAATTGGAAAGTTGAATCAAATTAACTTTTGATTTAAATTTGGAATTAATATAAGAATAAAATATTAATTTAAATTTAAATCAATGAAAAGTTAATGTATATGATGCCTCCAGAACCAACTCCTCATCCTCAACCACCTCCTGATGTTGAAATTTCTGGTATCTACGCTTTTTAATTATAATAAGAGAAGTTACATTTTTGAAAATTGTAATTTTTGTTATTGTGCACACAAAATTTTGTTAAACTGGATACTTTTCTGGTAAACATCTTATTATATGACATTTTTTTGCTATTATATTTGCAGAAAAGCAAGTTCCTTTGGAACGAACACCTTCTCGCGATCTCTCGCATGATGCAGTCCTGGATAAAAAATCAAAAATTCCTGTTTTTCAACAACAAAAATCTAAACCCGAACTACCTGAGAAGCAGAAGAAACAAAGGAGTTCAGAAAACTGTCTTTCGAGTCTTGCGTCTCAGGACAGAAAGTCTGGTAAGTTATTGAAAACGATGACATTTGGAGTTTCAATTTTAGAACTAAACATATTGCCGAATCACAGAATTATTTGCTAGTAAAATATACTGTTTTTCAAAAAAAAAAAAAAAGAAGACGATATTTATTTCTTCGTTTTGCCGAAAATTGTTTCTTTCAGAAGTTATGAGTATTTGAATTTTACAAAAAGAAAACATTAAGTATAGCAAAAATGGTAAAAACATTTGTTATGAGTATGATAACGTTTAATTCTATATCTGTATTTATTTTTGTCGTTTGTGATTATGATAGAATTTCCCGTCTTCCTTCGAAATACATTGAAAAATTTCAAGAAAGTTGAAAAATAACGAAGCGGCAGTGGCTACTCTGGAAATATTCAAAATAAATTTTCTCAAAAACCCCAAATCTTCTTTTTTTCTTTATTTTTGCCTAGACTCCTCTTAGTGTATAGAGTATATTCAATAATAGCTTTTCCCTGTGCCCACTCCTTGGAGAAAAGAGCGTTTTTTCCTCAAAAACGAAAATTCACGTTCCTTGCTAAAGCGATGCAAGGTAAGAAACAAGTCAAAGAACTCAAATTGTTTCGCTACAAAAGTCGTAGAAAAATATCTCAAGGAACTTTTCCTTATTTCGCATTATTTTCGAGATTTTTGTGAAAAAATGTATAACATTTTTCTTGAACTTTTTTAGAGAAGCAATTTTGTTTCTTTGACTTTTTTCGCATTTTGTATCGCTTTGGCAAGAAACATGAAGAAAATTTTCGTTCTTCAGAAAAAAATTAATTCTTTTCTCCAAAGCGCAGAAAAAGGCAGACTATCATGACATATACTTTTTCATCATACCTCAATCGAAAATTCGACTTTCGACGCCTGTGGAGCGGATCGAAAACCGAATTTTCAACACTAGGGAAGGAAGTGACAGATAAATGCAAATGGCGGCACAGTCATCTCAAGTCGAATTTTCGATTATCGAAATAATGAAAAATTGTATGCATGACTCGGGCCGAGGCAACGATTTCACGCGAGTGAAATCGTTGCCTTTCGACCCTCGTCACGCCATATACTATTTACATTAGTACGAATCTCGAACAAAAATCAAGAGCAAAAACACACTGGTATTTTTTAATAAATTTACCTTGAATATTTTCAGAGAAACAACCACCATTTCGTCAATTTTGAATGTTTTCAAAGTATTTCGAAAGAAGACGAGAACTCTTATGAGAATCAGACAGAAATGGGTAAATAAATATATTAGATAGAAAATATAACACACTTTTAACAAAAGTTTTGACCATTTTTTGATAATTCACGTTTTCATTTTATTTTTAAATTAAAATAATTGTAACTTCATCACTACAAAATTTTCGGCAAATCGGAAGGATACGTGTCGTCTTATTATCTTTGAAAAACAACATATTTGAGTGACAAATGGGTCTTTGACTTAAGTATGGACTGTCTGCATGATTTAAAATGAATGCAGCGTAATATAAGATGCAATTTTTTTCATACAGTATTTTCCTACTATAGGTCTCACTTATGAAGAATTATCCCTTCGGAAGATGAACGAAATCATAATACACCTCAGAGACTTGAAATTGCAGTCACAAACTAACGCTGCGGTAAATACTCGTGCCAGAAGTGCGAAGAATTCAAAAATAGAATGGTAAATTGATCAAACTAGTTAGAAGTACTAAATGATTGATTAGAGAAAATGTGTTATATATTTCCTGATGTGAGCTTGCACTCATAAGAATATATTTGATTTTAAATTCACAGACACAGGCATTGGGAGCTATTGGTGGGAATACCTTGAACAATATTCTGGCCAATCTCTGCTACAGGCTTTTTTCGGACAACATAGCTCTTCTTTATAGCTGGTCAGGAGGGAAGAAGCTGAAATCTTCTCTTGAAGACACAAATTTCACAACCTTAATTATAAGTAAGAAATTCTAACATAAAATACATTAAATGTATGCTAATCAGTACTCACAAAATCATATTAAAAACGTAATTCTTGATCACAGACAGTGTTTGGGTATCACAACCAAATGCGACGGATCATGAAATCAAGATTTTAGGATCAAAATGGTTTTCTCAAGCCAACAACAGGTTACTCAGTACGAAGTGAGTGAATTATTTTCATGAATGTCATCAATCTAAAATGAATTTTATCGTTGGTTATAAATGCGGAGTTATTGGACAATAATACATGAAGTCGATTTAACTCTACTGAAGTTGAGTCAACTCCATTCTCATCCTATAGTTGTGCAACAACTCCGGCTATTTTAACAGTGGTAGAAGCTCTCGAAATTATCCTAAATCTTGGTTGAGCATCTGAAATCTGTCCGATCTTTCACGGCCGGCCTGGATTGAGTTCAACCCAAATGGACTTGCATCCCTCTTATTTCTTCTGAAATCATTTCAGTAACGCCTTACGATTGTTTTCAGAACAAAGGGAAAAAATAGCTGGAGGGATTGTTGAATTAACTTAATTTTCATTTTTCATGTTCAGGTTATTATGTAAGTTATCGTAAAAATAACTCTGAAGCCGTGCTTTTATAAATTTAGCTCTGTTATTTGCTGTAGAAAACAAGTATCCAAATGTTAAATATCGCTGGGCATCCGAGATGCATTAAAATTTTGGAAACTGTGTGACAAAATTCAGTTTTTCTCAGTTTTCAAAAGACTTCTTTACGTTAGAGCAGGCTACTTTAAGTTTGTCTCAACCAAACTTGAAGGGAATTTGATTCACCGTAAAACTACAAAAAAATTTATCTAATAACGTTTTGGAGCCATCGGAATTAATATTTTTCTGACAAATAAAAAAATTATTGAGTTTCAGTTTTTGTGGAATAGCATACTTCCTGTGCACTGAAGACAAGAATATTCAGTATATTAGTTAAATAAGACTGAATAAAGAGGAAATCTGGAGAAACTCCAATGTTATGTCTCTCATACATCTGAAGATGTAGCACTACAGACATGTGAGAGATATAACATTTTTCTTAGATTTCCTTTTTATCAAGTTTGCTTTAAGTAATATTGTAACTGTGTTTGTCTACAGTGCAAAGAAAAAATATGCTGTTTCACAAGATCTGAAACTAAATTTTATTTTCGCAAATATTTCTAAAATATATAAATGCCCAAGGCTGTATCTCTTAAACTATATGAGATAAAATAATTCTTCTCTCTCAATTTTACGAGGAACTTTGAAAATTTGTAAATCTGATAAAAACTGATAAACTAGTAAAAGTTTAAAATTTCCTCCTGATGTATCTGAAGCAGTTGACGGTATTTTTTCTGGGAATAAGAAAACGGAAGACCCGCAGGGAGAAGAAATGGAAGATGAGCTCATTCTGGGAGAACGTGAAATTGAAGTCGAAGTTCTAGATGCGGATGATGAAGAAGGCGATTGCCAGGAAGATTAGTTTAGATTGTAAAATTGTATTATTATGTTTTTTTATTATTATTTGCAATAATTACTAACTTGATAAACATTGAATCATTTCGGGAGATTTCTTCACGCTGTTAAAATAGGCGGAATTGTTGATTAGATATAGGGTCAGAATGGAGTTGATTAGACTTCAAGACTCCAGGGAAGCTATATCAATTCTCACTCTTTAGTTGTCCAACAACTCCGATTTTTCAACACTGCATCCTTTAGTTTTGTTGTTATTCGTTATAAAAATGTGAGTAAAGTTTTCTTGAAACTTTTAAGGGTAGCGTAGCCAATGTTTTCCTGAAATGTATACGAAATTTTCGAAGCAATGTTTCGGCAACGTTGCATAGAAATATTACTACAAATTTCGATTCAATATTTTGACGATATTTCCCGAACACTTTGCAGACATATACGGCAATCCCAATTCAATATTCTTTTCGAATAATGGGTAGTCTCAAGGAACTTTTCCTGTAAGTTTATAAAACTGTTACTTAGTTACTTAAAACAACATTTTAGATCAATAATCTAACTCGTTCATAAATAATTTGTGTTTCAGATGGGATTTTTAAGGTTATACCGTAAATGATCCGTTTTTACAATTTTCACATTTTAAACATTTTAAAAATTTTACAAGAGAGCTAAATTATTTTTTAAAAAATGTTAAGGATACTCAAATACTCAATATAATCTTCAGCGGTTTTCTTTTCTTACTTTAATTAGGTAAACAACGACAATATATATATATATATATGTGTGTGATTAGGAAAAGAAATTATGACGTCACTAATGACATACTTTGACTCTATAAAACCAGACTGGCCTCCTGGCTCTGGGCATTCTAAAATCAGCTCTTGAAGCTAGAACACTTGTATCTTTGAATAAAATTATATAATCCAAGTCTTTCCATTATTCCTAAAACCTGGAAAGCCTTCAATTGTTTTTAAAAAGTGATATTGAGAAATCTTGAGATCACATAATTGGCGACCGTGACAGGACAAATCATTGGTTAAAAATTGAGATAGCAAGACACGCAATCTCAAGAGAAGATCAACCAAAGGAATATCCCGGGACCCGAGGACAATATTCCGGAAGGACGTTACGAGACCCACAGACTTCTTCATCGAGAACCTGCAAGGCTTCCAGGACTGCACACTTCGCGACATAATACCCTTGCCGTTTGAAGGAGCTCTTTGGAAAATCATCCCAAGACCCGCGGATCATCTTCTAGGATCAGGAAGGCAGAAGCCCATCGCTTCTTGTGGAAAGGACTTGGGTTACAAAGGAGAATGAAAGCAACACTTCTGTTTTTGTGTTGGGTGAGTACATCATCTATTTGAAACCCACATATACATTTGAATGCCATTGCTGACTTTCATCTCTATGAACTAAAATTGGAATGATTATTTGAACATATAAAATTGAAGAAAATATATCCACTTAGGGAATATACCCTCATATTGAAAATTATCGAAAGATATCATTATTATTGTCTGATTGATTCATAAATTGATATACCCGGTAAAGTGAGAAGTGAAAATTTGAAAGGGATGATAGGGAGTGTATTTTTATATATTAAATGTTAGGAAAATACCGAGAGATTAAAAGTATTAAAAGCGAATCAGATACGAGTTATACGGGATCAGAACACGGAAGTTCTGAAGCGAGTTTAAATTTTTACGAAACAACCCCCGAGAATAGCTACTTTTCCCATAAACATCAAGTGAAAATTATCGCACCAAAAATAAAAATGTTCGGGACAATGAAAAAATTCTTATCAGCCGAAAATATCGAAAAGGCTACAGAAGAAGAGATCAAAACACAATTTTTTGAAATGAAAAACGCGCTTAAAGATGCTCAAGAACGTTTATCCAGAATAAATGTAGACCCTACAATCGCGTGAACAAATCCAACGGCACCAGTCCTCGACGAACCCTATAAACTAACATTAAATGACCGGAAACACATAAATGAGTTGCTTAGAAATATTTGTGAATTTGACGGTACTCAGGAGATAGAATCATTCAAAGACGACATTCGTGCCTTAATAGAAGAAATCTAAATCACCGCGGAAAGTTACGAATCGATGAGAAGAGCATTCCTGGATGAAACACTAAAGGGAATAAAATCGAGAAAGTTAAAAGGTGACGCATAGCGTGTGGCAATGCGTATTTCCCCACCGATTACATTCAAAAATCTAGGAGAGGCTCTGACATTGGAATTCGGATCACAGGGCAAATCGTTATCGCAACTAATTAGGGAACGCGACCAAATGTGTCAGATGACGAACGAGCGAGTGGAAAGTTTCATTAAACGGTACCAAGAAATTGATAGGAAAATACAACGCGCAATAGATTATAGTCCGGCAGATTTTAAAGATTTCGAACGAAGAAAAGAAGAACGCGAACGAATCAAAAAATTTATCGGATGCCTACGAATGGAAATAAAGTATATGGTGGCGAATTCTCAGCCAACAAGATTGAATGACGCATATCAAACCGCATTACAGGAAGAGAAAGATTTTCTCGACAAAGAATGAGAACGAGCTAGACAAACTCATCAATTTAATATTAGAAAAAATTTACAGCGCAAACAAGTTTTCCAATCCACACGAAGAGAAATGAGTGATCAATCCACTAATAAAACACAACCTACTACCTCTAGAGAAAATCCACAGACGTTATGCAAATTCTGCAAGAAACCTGGGCATACCGAAGAAAAATGCTACATCAAACAAAATCAACAAAAGAAAGAAAATTTTCAGCGAACCTGGCCACCGAGGAAGGATCCACCGAAGCGAATGTATCATACGGAAGAATTAGCAACGGAGGAATTGGAAACCGAGGATTTGATAGAGGAGCAACAGGAGGACGAGTATCAAAAATTTATTTACAACGAGGAGGACATCCTTTTGTCAGGATCCAGTTATCAGGATACAGATGTAGACGAGGATTTCTGGTAGATTCAGGTAGCCCGGAATCTTTTGTAAAAACAGGTTGCCTAATAAAAAATTCATGTAAACCCGAAAGAATTCCTGAAAATCAAAGAAAAAGTTTTGAGATAGTCGATGGAATACATCAAGTTTTAGGTAAATGTACTCTGTCATCTAAAAATCAGACACACCAGTTCCATGTAGTGAAAGAAAATTTCCCGACAGAATTCGATGGTATCCTCGGGCGAGATTGGCTTACAAAATATCAAGCGAAAATTAACTTCATTAACGATTCTCTTGACTTGCCTAATGAGAACATTCCACTTCAAGGTGATTATAATCCCATTATCTTTCATGTAAGACCCTCATGCAAAGACATTAACATTAAATTACCCAGAGGCGAGTATGTCATCAATGGTAAAGGTATATTACCGGGAATCTATAAAAGTGATGGTTTAAAAGAAACAAAAATTTTAACCGTAAACTTTAATGGGGAAAAAGAAACAGTTGAAATTAAAAAGAAAGATTTAAAAATTGATCGATTCAAAGACCCTGAATCGAACAATTATTTCTACAAAAATAAATTAGTTAATCCAGAAAAAAGGACTAGTTTAATTTCAAAAATTCTTGATAATAAAATTAGTCAGGAAAAAAGAAAAAATTTTTTAAAAGAATGGTATGAACAAGAAAAGACTATTCCTATCTTTTCTCTGCAAAGGTCAGAAAACTGCGACAAAAGAATTAAAGAACTATTATCAAGAAGTTCTTTATCACATTTGGACAAAACCTTACAAGAGCAAGTAAAAAATTTATTAATTGAATTTAATGATATTTTTTATTTGACTGACGACCCAATGCCAATGGTCTCAGAAGTAGAACATCACATTAAACTGAAAACTAACAAGCCAATTAGCACACCATTATATAGACATCCCATAGCTTTACAACCCGAAATCGAAAGACAGATTAAAGAATACGAAGAAAAAGGATTAATTAGATCTCCTTTCTCTCCCTACCAAGCCAATGTCTGGATGGTTAAAAAAAAGATGGATAGTAGTGGAAAGCAAAAATGGAGATTGGTCATGGATTTTCGAAAATTAAATGAATTTACAGAGCAAGACAATTACCCCCTACCTTCTATAGAAGAAATTCTATGTATGTTAGGAAACGCTCGCTTTATGTCATGCTTCGATATGGCAAACGGTTTTTACCAAGTTACAGTAGCAAAAGAAGATATTGAGAAAACAGCATTCTCTACTCATAAGGGACACTGGGAATGGCTCAGGATGCCGATGGGACTCGTCAACGCACCAGCAACATATCAAAGGATGGTAAATTTTAAATTACAAGGTTTAATTGGTAACATTTGCTTTATATATCTTGATGATTTGATAGTGATTGGTAAAACCGAAAAGGAGCACATTGAAAATTTAAGAACTGTTTTCAATCGTCTTCGTGAAACTAAGCTTGTATTACAACCTGACAAGTGTAAATATATTGAACAGGAACTTGAATATTTAGGACATTCCGTAGGACCTAATGGAGTAAAACCTTTGAAAAAAAAATGTCGAAAAGGTATTAAATTTTCCTCGACCAAAGAACGTGAAAGAAGTAGAACGTTTTATGGGTTTAGCATCCTATTATCGAAAGTTCATCAAAAACTTTGCAAAAATAGCACATCCTCTAAATCATTTGAAAGCAAAAAATGTATCGTTCAATTGGGATGAAAATTGTGAAAAAGCATTTGTCGAATTGAAAAATCATCTAACTACGTATCCTGTTTTAAAACATCCTGACTTGAGTAAACAATTTATTTTATGTACCGACGCGTCAAATGAAGGAATTGGAGTTGTGATTAGCCAATTAGACGATCAAGGCAATGAACACCCAGTAGGATACGCGAGTAGAAGTCTCAATCCAGCCGAGAAAAATTATTCTACCACAGAAAAGGAGCTTCTTGCAATTGTGTGGGGAATAAAGCAGTACAGACATCTTTTGTATGGCCAGAGATTCAAGGTATACACTGATCACCAACCAATAAAAGGATTGCTCACCGCAAGACATGATAACATGTCATCACGACTCTTTAGATTGACTCAAAAATTAACGGACTACAACCCTGAAGTCATCTACAAAAAAGGTAAACAGAATGCAAATGCAGATGCCCTTAGTCGCGCATTTCCAATTGAGATACCACAAGAAATATCAGAAGGATTAAACATAGATGAAGAAATCTTGCTGTCACCGGATACTTTACAACAACTAGAAGAAATTGTGAGTGAGGATATCAATGACACCGATCAACGAACAGCAAGCCCATCAACATCAGAAATTCCATTACAGGAAAGGCTGCAAGAAAAAAGAACGGAACTTGAAGAAATTCTGCAAGACTTAGAATCAGTCATTTCCCGTGAAGTAGGAACTTCAAATTCATCCCAAAGGGAGGAAGGGCATGTCAACGACGAAGAAATCCCGTTTTCCTTTAAAACTACAAAAATCATTATAAAGGAAATGCCAGACACTGAGGTAACAAAAAGACTAAAAGAGCAAAACAATTATATCACCAACGATTTAAATAGAATAAAACAATTGATTACATTTGAGAATATTAAAATTACTCGAAACACGGAAGAGGACGAAGTAACTTTCAATAACAGAATAAATGCATTCCAAATTCCTCCTGCTTATTTTAAAAAATCCACAAAACCGGATCTTCAAATTAACGGAGCGTTATATAGAACATTCAAAGACTTTATCAATTTAGCCACAGTAATCTGGAAGGATGAAAGAACAGAAGAACCAAGAATAATTGAAATTACACATTGGGTAACAGAAACAGATTTTAGTTTAGCAGCAAAATTTATACATTGGACGTTAAAACTAATGGGATTAGAGCAGCATTATTTAGTCAAAACAATGTATCCCAAAATAATTCGGAAAAAACAAATGCAAATGAATATAATAGCTAGAACTCATGAGAAAGGACATTGGGCTCTAGATAAAACCTTGCGAACGATTCAACAAACTAGCTACTGGCCTGAGATGAGTAGGCAGATAAAAGAATATATTGACAATTGTCCGGTATGCGCGAATAAGACAACAGAAAGAAGAATTAGAGCGGATGCGGTTATCATCGAACCAGCCAAATATCCTTTCGAAATTTTGAATATAGATAAATTTACTTTTGAAAGTAAAATTTTTTTATTAATTGAAGACAGCCTAACGAGATACGTTTGGGTTGCACCATTAAAAACAGCGGAAATCTACAATGAACTACAACAATTCCTACATTCCTTCCCGACACCTAAGAAAATCATTGCGGATAACGAACGTGTATTTCAAGGAAAGAAACTAAAGGAATTATTTTCACAAATGGGAATACAACAAATCAGAATATCTGCTTTTCACCCTCAGAGTAACGGCATCGTGGAAAGAGCGATCGGAACTTTCAAAAGATTAGCCAAAACTTTTGAAGGAACTACAATTTTGAAAATTATTAAAGCAATTAAAATTTATAATAAAACACCTCACAGTACAACCACCTACATTCCAGAAGAGCTTTTATTTGCAATCCCAACAATAGAACAAACAGACGAAGAAACACAACGAGAATTGAGAAGAGAAAGAAATTTGGCACAGCTCGAAGATGCAAAGAGAAAAATTCAAGAAGCCAAAGAAGTAAATCAACGAAAAATTCGAAGAACAGGGAAAGAAGAGGAATACCAAATTGGGGAATTGGTACAAATAATAACAGCAATAGGGAATAAACAATATTGGTCGGAGCCCGTAGCAATTAGAGAAATAAATAACGAGACTAAAACTATAACAGTTTTTAGGAAAGGACGCGAACATATGCGCCACTTCAATCAAACCAAGAAGTATAAAGTTACAGAGTAAATTCTTTTCAGGTAATCCCATTACTGGAAGGATCATTTAACATCGAGCGACTGGAACACCCGATAGTTTTGGAAAATCTGTATGAAGCGAGAATATATCATGAAACATGGGATACGGTATATTTTGCAAATCTAACCGAAATTAAAGATGATATCAAACAGTTAAAAAACTATATTGTAAAAATTAGGGATATATGTGAAACAAAAGTAAGTTGTAATCTGCGAAAAAGTATCGAAGTAATGGAAAATAGAATTAATAAATTAAACCAAGATTACAACAACATTGAAATGATTACGCAAGTCAGAAATAAAAGGGGATTATTCAACTTCATAGGATCAGCCACTAAGTATTTGTTTGGAACCATGAACGCGGACGACGCAGAGAAGATAAACAAGGACATTGATGAAGTTTACAACAAGTCAAAAAGTTTGGTAATATTGCTTAAAAATCAAACAAGTCTAATGAAAAGTACCGTTTCGAAAATCGAAGAAATCAAAAATCAACAAGAAAAAGATATTAAATTGATTTAAATCTCAGCTGAACAACTAACAAACGCAACGAACAATTTGATCTTTAACAATCATGTTTTAAATTCACTCTTCAATATGGAGTTGCATTTAGAAGAAACATTAAGCACAGTAAAGAATATTGAAATGGCTATTGCAGAAGCTAAAGTAGGGACGATTTCGCCGAGTATGGTAACTCCTGAAAATTTTATAAATTCCTTAAAAGAAATAAAAAAGAATTTTTTAATTAGAATCCCGTATGCTTTAGAGGAAAGAAATTATTTTTTTTATACTCGTATCAGTACAGTGAACGTCGCTCTAATAAAGAATAAACTAATATATAAAATACACACCCCTATTCCCGATGAAACGACATATAATGTCATTAAATACACCTCACTTCCGTACTATAATATGTTCAATTATTATATTTACGATGGATTATACGACCAACCCATAGCCTTATCCAAGGACAGATTGTCATATACAAAGATTGACTCAACTAAGTGTCGTCAAGCTGATAATTTACATTTTTGTCAAATGGTGGATCCCATAAAGAAAATTACAATAGAAAGCTCCTGTCTAGGATGGGTAATAACACATTAAGGAGAATTTTGCAAGAGAAAATATTTCCAATTAAACTCAGATTTCATTTACAGCTTTCAAAACGGATATCAATGGTACATACTACCCGCGAAGGAAATGCGTCTCACGATTCAATGTCCATTTGAAGAAGAAACAAGCAAGGACATTTCAGAAGCCTCAATTCTAACACTAGAAGACCATTGCAGGGCTGTGACAAATAATGAAGCTTTCTTTGCTGCAACACATTACTCTAAAGATCAACCTATTTTAGAGCAACAAATAAAGTTGAATTTTTCCAAATTAGAGCAAAACATTTTAAATACTAACGATCTACACCTTCCAACTTTTCACAGCACCCATTTGAGCTTACAGCAACTAAAAGAAGCAGCCCATGGTTTAGATGAAGCCCAAAAAGATTATGAAGATCTTTTAGCGCAGAGACGACAACATTCATGGTGGACTACGGGTACAACTTGGTTAGAACGTCTTGGCTATACCAGTCTTGCCATATTAATAATGGGACTACTATGGAAATGTGGACTTGGCAAAATTATACAATCTATACTTCATTCTACTCCTTGTGGTAAAGTAATCTACAAGAATCGAGGTACCACCACAATCTTTCATGCACCAGCAGCACCTACCGCACAAGTCGTTTATAGTTCAACAAGGACTCCCCTCTTTAAAGATAACGAGGACATTATCTAATTTCCGAGGGAGGGAACTGTGATTAGGAAAAGAAATTATGACGTCACTAATGACATACTTTGACTCTATATAACCAGACTGGCCTCCTGGCTCTGAGCATTCTAAAATCAGCTCTTGAAGCTAGAACACTTGTATCTTTGAATGAAATTATATAATCCAAGTCTTTCCATTATTCCTAAAACCTGGAAAGCCTTCAATTGTTTTTAAAAAGTGATATTGAGAAATCTTGAGATCACATATATATATATATACACACACACATGTAGATTGAATAATCTCCATTTTATAATTTTTTTGACACATGTATTTTTCCTTCTAGACTATGCCTTGAAAAGGACCTGAATTCAGGTTGAAACATGTCGGCAAAAATTTTTTTGTAATAAAATTTTTTTTTGTTCAACACCAAAAAAAGCGGAATAGGCCTTAATGAAAATTACTTATCATATACCCCCCAAAAAAATACATTCACCTCTTTTTTGGGTTCAGGGGTTCTCAAAATGTGGACATTTGACATAAACCGTCGGGGACAAATTTTACACAAATCTAATACCTTCTCTAGATGAGAATGTAAAAATACAAATTTTCAAGTGCCATGAGCACTACTGATGATTATTGTATGGTTTTAATAGTTACAAATAGTATTGGAAACATAAAAACAATGAAGTATTGTGAAAAAACACACACGAGATGAAAAAGAAATGAAATAAGCAAAGTTTTGATGAGAATGTGCCCACTTATCGGGCTGATTTTTTCACTGTTAATGATCTTTTTTACGAATAAAGCAAAAACTACACATACTATCAGAAATTGACCAATAACAAATTTGTAGATCTTTTTTTTCACGCACAAACTTGGTTCAATCATCATGTGTCGTATCTTGCATAAATTGAACGTAAATTTGAATATTTGGATTTTTCATTATTTTTTGTGCAATAAAAATTTGAATTTTCGATTCTTCAAGAAAATTCAAAAAGTCGTTATGATCATTTTGTAGGGCGTGCAAAAAAAAAAAAATTTTCTTGTGTTGACTTTTTTTTTTATCGTGCGTTGTTTGGCTGAAAATGTTAAATTTCGTTTCTTCTTTTGGATTTTGCAAATGCTGTAACTCCGAAAGTTTTCATTTTATCGAAAAATGTCATAAAGATAGATTGTTGGAATTTTCAAGTACCATGAACAGCCGCACATATAATTTTGAAATTTTGAAAAAAGTTGTTTCAAAAATTTTCAAAATGCTCTTCCTTTTTGAATTTTCATCCAAAACGGCTGGCTAACGAACTTGACCTTCATTTTAGTAGAGTTGAAGAGTATACCAAAGCCCAATCCAATCTGTGAATTCTTTCGGAGGTTATCCTGCTAACAAAATAAAAATCTACATACATACACACCAACACATACACACAGTCAGACAGAAAGACAGACACATTCGCGTAAACCTATTTTTTGGGTTCAGTGGGTCTCCAAACGTGGACATTCGACAAAAACTAGGGGGAGGGGGGGGGGGGGGTCAAATTTTACACAAATCTAATACCTTCTCTAGATGAGAATGTAAAAATACAAATATTCAGGTGCCATGAGCATTAATGATGATTATTTTATTGTTTTAATGATTAGAAATAGTATTGGGAACATAAAAACAATGAATTATTGTGAAAAAACACACACAATATGAAAAAGAAATGAAATAAGCAAAGTTTTGATGAGAATGTGCCCATTTATCGTGCTGATTTTTTCACTGTTGATGTTCTTTTTTACGACTAAAACAAAAAGTACACATCCCATCTAAAAGTGACCTATAACAAATTTTTAGATTTTTTTCTTCACGCGCAAATTTTGTTCAATCATCATTTATCGTATCTTGCATAGTTTGACAGTAAAATTGAATTTTTGGATTTTTCATCATTTTTTGTGCAATTAAAATGAGAATTTTCGATTTTTCAAGAAAATTCAAAAAGTCTTTATAATAATATTGTAGGGCGTGAAAAAAGAAACATTTTTTTGCCTTGACTTTTTTTGTATCGTGCGTTGTTTGGCTGAAAATGTTAATTTTTGTTTCTTCTTTTGCATTTTGAAAATGCTGTAACTCTGAAAATTTTCATTTCATCGAAAACTGTTATGAGAATAGATTGTTGGAACTTTTGAGTTCTATGAACACAAGCACATGTAATTTTTAAATTTCGAAAAAAAGTTGTCTCAAAAATTTTTAAAATGCTCTTACTTTTTTTTTACAAAATGGCTGGATAACGAACTTGACCTTCATTTTAGGACACTTGAAAAATACACCAAAGTCCAATCCAATCTGTCAATTCTTTCGAAAGTTATCCTGCCAACAAAATAAAAAGCTATACACATAAATACACACATGCACATGCACACAGGCAGACACATTCGCGAAAACCTGTGGTTTGGGTTCAGGGGGTCTCAAAACGTGGACATTTGACTAATAACTTCTCTAGATGAGAATGTAAAAATACAAATATTCAAGTGTCATGAGCAATAATGATGATTATTTTGTTGTCTTAATCGTTAGAAATAGTATAGGGAACATAACAACAATGAAGTATTGTGACAATATACACACAAGATAAAAAATAAATGAAATAAGCAAGGTTTCGATGAGTATGTGCTCACTTATCGGGCTGATTTTTTCACTGTTAATGTTCTTTTTTACGACTGAAGCCAAAACTACAAATACCATCGAAAAGTGATCAACAACATATTTGTAGATCTTTTGTTTACGCACAAATTTTGTTCAATCATCATTTGTCGTATCTTGCACAGTTTGACCGTAAAGTGGAATTTTTGGATTTTTTATTATTTTTTTAGGAATAAAAATGTGAATTTTCGATTTTTCAAGAAAATTCGAAAAATCGTTATGATAATCTTGTAGGGCGTGCAAAAAAAAAAAAACATTTTTTCTTGCCTTGAATTTTTTTGTATCGTGCGTTGTTTTGCTGAAAATGTTAATTTTCGTTTCTTCTTTTGGATTTTGAAAATGCTGTAACTCTGAAAATTTTCATTTCATCGAATGTTAGAAATATTCCACAATTATAAAACAAAAAGCGAATTTTAACCTTGAGTTTTAGTACGAAGATCTGATTCATATAGCTAGAATTAAGGCTCAGTCGACTGGCCAAGTGTTGTTTAATAAATACCGAGATAAGATATACTTATGTGTGGTCCTTCTTCGTCGTAAGGGATCATATGGAATCGTCATATATGCTTTTAGTTTAGTTTCACATAAGCCTTCGTCGAATAAAGAGCAGTATTCAAAACGGTCTATAATTTGTCTTCATTTATTTAAGCCTTTAGACCTTTAGGTTATGGGCCCAGTTCATCGCGTCTAGACGGATTAATATTTTATCGGTTCGGAAGTAATTCACAAAAATGGATAACAAACTAAGTAAACGCAACATAAATCCGTTTAATAGTGAAAAATATACAGTGTGGAAGTTTCGAGTGAGATTATTACTTGCTGAACTTGGTGTGTTAGACATTGTGGATAATGTTCTCCTAGCTGAGACTTCAGAAGAATGGCGTAAAAAGGACTCTACCGCAAAAAGCATTATTGTGGAATATTCCAGTGATACTTTTCTGGGTTTTGCAAAAGACACTGCTACTGCAAAAGACATTTTTCAGGGTTTGGGTGCAATTGATGAAAGACGAAGTTTGGCAACCCAGTTGGCTTTGCGAAAACAACTTTTAAGTTTGAAATTGCAAGGCGAAGTAACCTTGCTGCAGCATTCTGCAAAATTTGATACGATAATGGCAGACTTAATAGCAGCAGGTGCCTCACTTGATGAGATGGACAAGATCTCCCACCTTTTTTTGACCTTACCCGGTACGTACGATGGCATTGCAACAGCACTGGAGACTTTGGGTAATGACAATTTAACCCTAGCTTTTGTAAAAACGAGACTACTAGATCATGAGGTAAAATTGTGAACCGAAGAACAATCCAATACCCTTAAAGTTTTACAGGCTAGTGGTGCTCCAACACCAGAATCGAATGGGAGTAAGGCCACAAACAAGAAGTGGAAACCACGCAAATTTTTAAAAAGACAGCAACGATCAACAAATCCCGGGCCATCAAAGAAAAGTGGTTTTAAATCCCCATACAAATTATCCAAAGTGACTTGTGAACATTGTGGACGACACAATCATGAAAAATCCGATTGCTATTATTATAAACGGATGTCACAACAAGGAAATTTGAAAACCATTCAAACAAATATTGCAAGTGTGGATGGATTTGCATTTATGATGGGACGCTCACATCCGACTATCAGGACTAATACTAATGAGATATTATTCTTGCTGGATTCGGGATCAACAGATCATATTATCAACAGAGAAGACGTGTTTACGACTTGTAAAATTTTTTCATCGCCACTGAAAATTCTCGTAGGTTAAACAGGAGAATCAATCAACGCTATCAGAAGTGGAATTATTCAAGTAACCACAAATCTTGGAAGCCCAGGAGTATTACAAAACGTCCTATATGCACCGGATGCTGCATTCAATTTGTTGTCGGTTCGTCGTCTGTAAGAAAAAGGTTTCAAAATAATTTTCGACGCTGAAGGGGTCGCCGTAGAAAATGGTAAAGGAAAAACCATTCTAACAGGTAAGCCAGTAGATGGCTTATTTAGTGTCGTGTTCAGTATTAACAAAAGCATGGTAAATGAAAGTCATATAAATGTCAATAAGTCTGATATTTTCAAGTTATGGCACGAACGTCTTGGTCATATAAGTAATTTTAAATTTGATCAAATAAAAAGTCAAAAATTGTTCGAAGATGTTGAAGACCTTGATGACGTCAAGCCTACAAATGAAATATGTGAACCTTGTTGTTACGTCCAGAACGTAAGGATTCTAAGATTGTATTTTTTACTTCATAATTTTAGGCTTATTTTATATTTTGCACATTCAACATCTTTCTATTTGACCTTCTGTATGTTTATCTACAACTCATTTATTTGTATTATATACTCTTATGTTAGGAACGTGCTTTACCCTAACTTTCATGGCAAACTGTTTCTTTTATTCCTAAAGTCCATTATACTTGTCTCTTATTATCCTTCAAGTCTCTACGGTTATTCCATTTAATTGTTTTATTGAAGGTCAGCTAGCCCATCACTACGTCTTCGGCTTATGGAAAATTCCTCAAGGGTCTCTTTGGGCCTTCACCTAGCTCCTCCAATCCACCCCCACTGACAAGGGGACTGTCCTAGCTATCCCTTCCACTCAACTTACCCTCTCCTCTAAATCTCAACCAAAATTCTCTCTTGCCTCCGTGTACCCTCTAAGTGCGATTCAAAACCAGATATTACTTGTCTTCGGTAGAGGTAACAAGTTACGCTTCGCAAATTATAATTCGAATTTGTACCTCATGCTTATTATATTAAATATATTGCCGTTTATCTATCTCATCTCAAAGGTTTTTCATTGTATTTAACCTGCTTCTGCCTGCATATATTTTTAATCAGGTTCGAAGAACACCGCGTCAGACTAGGCTCGGTGCACAAAACATTGGTCCTTCGGCAAGGGATATTTTATGGTGATTCAGTGCCTAAAATTGACTTTTTCTTTCCGTGATAAACTCAGTGTCTTCTGTGCAAGTGCAAGTGCATGTGCAAGTGCAAGTGCAAGTGCAAGTGCAAGTGCAAGTGCAAGTGCAAGTGCATATGCAAGACCAATCATTATTGTGGAAAATAGAACTGTGAACAATACATCGTTTGTATCAGAACTCAGTGAGAACTTTTCGTGACTTCTACTGCAGCCACTTATTGGTCATCAGCAGCGAATATTCTCACATATTAGATTCTGTGCTGCAATCACTTATTGGCCATCAGCAGCGAGTACTTCACACTTTAGATTCTGTGCTGTAACCAACTATTGCACGTCAGCAGTGAATATCACATACTTGGATTCTGTGCGACATCCGCTCTATTGGATATCATCAAAGAGTTGTATATTCTCCAGGATTCCCTGCGCCTCTACATATGGAATTTAGCAGAGAACATCCCAGCAACTAGCCGTGTCTCACCAGATCAGCGTCTGAGTAAGTCAGTTAATTGTTCACCAATCTCATCCTCTCAATTTCTGTTCCTTTCTTACATGTGCAAATGCTTCTATTTCAATTAATTTGTTAAAATGGCTGAAAACGCAGCAAGAGTGAAAATATTGAGAAAAGAGCATGGAATTATAAAACGAAAATTAACGCTTTTCGGACACTTTCTCGAAAATTACAATCCTGAGACTCAATATCCGTCATTAGCAAAGCATGAAGCTGAGCTGGATGAGTCTCGAGAAAGCTTCGAGAAGGTGCAATCGGAATTAGAAGATTTGGGGGAGGGAAATTTAACGGACGAAGGGTTGGATGATGAAGCGAGAAACGCATTCGACAAAAAGTATTTTGAGGTTTATAATTCTGCCACCAATTTTTTAGGCAATTACGCGCGCATTTCTACGGTTTCGGTGTCATCAGCTATATCAGCAAATAACGGGATAATACCCATTCAAAACGGTATTTCGGTCGAAAATCCAGTTTCAAATGAACTTTTGGATAATTTTAAACTTCCCAAGTTGGGTCTTCCGTCTTTCAGTGGATCGTATGATATGTGGCTCGGTTTCCATGATGTTTTTTCCTCGATGATTGACAAGAATGAAAAGCTATCGCCTATTCTAAAATTTAGACACTTGCGAGATTTCTTAAAGTGCGAAGACGCGGAACTTATTGCTTACGATAATCGTAAATTCATATGTCAAAGGCATATTCAAGATTTATTGAACATTCCTTCTATGTCCAAAGACTTTTCTATTAGAACTCTACTAAATAATGTACAAAAGCATGTTAGATCCCTTGAAATTCTCGACGAATCAGTCGATCAATGGGGCTGCCTCCTAATTGTATTATTACAAAATGAAATGAACCCCGTCACTTTAGAAAAATGGGAAGAAAGTTCTTATGAGTCGGAGCTCCCTACATTTCAAGAACTTATCACCTTTTTACAGCGTAGAGCGCAATTAGATGACACAAAATCGGCAAAACCCCGTTCTAAACCAGTTAATTCAACTGAAAAGTACTTCGCTTCTCACACACAACCAAATAATCGTCAGCAGCAACTTTTTGCAGCAGCCAGCTCACAAAATTCGTGTTCCCATCGCGGGGACCAGCATAGCATTTTTTCGTGTGAAGCTTTTTTGAATCTCTCTCCTACAGAAAGATTTAAATTCTGTAAAAAGGAATCTCTTTGCTTGAATTGTGTAAAATCAACTCACCGCACAAGCAAGTGCAATAGTGGCCCTTGTAAGAAATGCCAGAAAAAACATAATTCTCTTCTGCATTTCGAAAATACATCCGAGAAAAATGCAAGCGCCTCGAGTTCTTCGCAGGCTGCTTCTACTCACACTTTCCTTGCGAATAAATTAACGTCAGAGAATCTGTTATCTACGGCTATAGTGGATATTATAAATAATAAAGGTGTTGTCCAGCAATGTCGTCTATTGCTGGACAACGGTTCTCAATCTCATTATTTGACAGAAAAGGTTGCTTTTCTCATGAATTTACGTGAAAAGCCTGTAAACATTACAGTATTAACTTTAGGCTCAACGTCGACTGCTGCGCGCCATTTTGTATCGGCCACAATCCGATCGCGATACAATACTTATAAAGAAAATGTTGAATTTCTTATCCAAAAGGAATTATATTATTTATTTCCGTCTATTAAAATTGATCGCGAATCTCTCCAAATTCCTAAGAATATTTTCTTAGTTGATCCTGATTTTGATAAGGCAGGCGGAATTGATGGTATTATTGGCGTAGGGCTCTTCTATAAGTTGCTCAGTGTAGGTCAAATAGTGCCCAGAAATCATCCAGATGCTGTTCTTCAAAAGACTCAGTTAGGCTGGATAGTAGCAAGAAAATTATACGGGATATCCTTATCTAAGCGTAAAGTAGTCCAATGTAATATAATGCAGATCCAACCTACTTTAGACTCAGACCTTACTAAATTCTGGGAATTGGAGGAAGTATCCTCTTCGAAGGTTCTTTCCAGTGAGGAAATCGCCTGCGAAGAGCACTTTTTAAAAAATACAACTCGAGATTCTGACGGTCGGTATGACGTTAGACTTCCCTTCAATGAAAAAAAGGGTCAAATAGGAGATTCTCGTAATTTAGCCTTTCGACGATTATACTCTTTAGAAAATCGTTTTCGAAAAAATCCTGAACTCCTGCCTCCCTACACTGAGTTTCTTAAGGAATACGAGCAACTCAATCACATGCCACCTTTTAATGACAAAACTACTTCTCAGGGATTTTATTTACCCCACCACGCCGTGATTAAGGAAGATAGCCTTACCACCAAAGTAAGAGTAGTGTTCGATGGCTCTGCCAAATGCTCGTCCGGTGTCTCTCTGAATGATGCTTTAATGGTCGGCTCTACTCTTCAGGATGATCTTTTTACGCATCTTATTCGATTTCGGTCTAGAAAATACGCTCTCACAGCGGATATGGAAAAAATGTACCGCCAAATAAAGGTACATCCTAATGACGCCCTTTAACAAAAGATTGCTTTTCGCGCGAATCCAGATGAACCGATTGAAATATTTACTTTAAACACGGTCACCTATGGTACAGCGTGCGCATCCTTTCTTTCTATTCGTGCTCTACATCAATTAGCCCACGATGAAGGCTCAGCGCATTCGTTGGCAGCTTCGGTTTTGAAACAAGACTTTTACGTCGACGACTTGCTAACGGGTGCCAATACGCGCGAAGAAGCTCTCTTTCTCCGCAATGATCTCATTCGACTTTTAAATAAGGGGGGTTTTAATTTGCGAAAATGGGCTTGCAACGATTCCTCCATTGTTTCTGATCACCAGAATAATCCGAGAGAACGCTCACATGGCACTTGATTCAGCTTCAGCGATCAAAACACTTGGCATTCATAGGAACTCGGGTGATGACTCTATTTTTTATACTGTCAATTCACCCGATCCTGAAACAAGATTTTCTAAGCGATCTATTTTGTCGCAGGTAGCGGAACTTTTCGGTCCTCTGGGTCTGCTTGGACCAGTCATTGTTCAAGCTAAACTCATGATTCAGCTCCTATGGAAGGCGAACGTTACTTGGGACGAGGGAGTACCACCTGACATTCACACTCTTTGGATCGAATACATATCGCAACTTTCGCTCCTAAATGATGCTCGTTTTAATCGATTCGTATTGGTATCTCAATTTTCCGGGATTCAATTGCACGGGTTCTGCGATGCAAGCCAGAAGGCTTACGGGGCTTGCATCTATTTGCGCTGCACTGATAATACTGGTCAGCATTACGCAAATCTGCTATGCTCAAAATCAAGGGTCGCCCCTGTAAAAACGGTATCGCTGGCACGCTTGGAGCTTTGTGCGGCTCTTTTGCTCGAAAAATTACAAGGTGTCGTGATTCAAGCTCTAAAAATCGAATTAAGCAATACCTTCTTTTGGTCAGATTCGACGGTTTGCCTTCAGTGGATAAATACGCCACTCCACTTGCTTCGAACATTTTGTGCTAACCGAGTAACTGAAATTCAGGCTCTTACGCAGTCTGACGACTGGAGGTACGTGTCTTCTCTTGATAACCCTGCTGATATTGTTTCTCGCGGACAAATGCCTCAGGAATTTTCACAGCCTAGCATCTGGTCTCACGGCCCTGACTGGCTCGTCCAAACCCAAGATACATGGCCTAAATTTGAATTACAGCTTAAAGGCACCCCTGAATTGCGAACTCCTACTGTGGTCGAAACTTCCCTGCTTCTTCCCAAATTTAATTGGAATCTTCTGGAGAAGTATTCTTCACTTCCAAAGCTAAAAAGAGTTCTCGCGTTTTGCCTTCGCTTCATTCATAATACGGAAGGTAAGGATAAGCGAACCGATAACCTGACTGTTTCTGAACTCGATGCCTCTATGGATCGAATAATTCAGTTAACACAAGCAAGGGATTTTTCCCAGGAAATCGACTGCTTACAGCGAGAAAAACCTATCAGCAATAAGAGTAAGCTTTTATCTTCGAACCCTTTTTTAGATAAGGGTATCCTCAAGGTAAGGGGTAGACTGCTGCACTCTGAACTAACCCCTGAAGAAAAACACCCCATACTTCTCCCGCGAAACCATCACATCACGTCTCTTATCATACGTAATGAGCACATACGACTCAAGCACGCGGGATCTCAAGCGACCTTATATTCAGTTCGAGAACGTTATTGGCCTATTGACGGTCGAAATACAACTCGTCGTGTAATCCATCAATGCGTTCCGTGTTTTCGCGCTAAGCCTCGCAGTGTAAATTACGTCATGAGAAATCTACCCGCGAAACGAGTCCACTTTACCCGACCTTTTGTTCACACCGGTGTTGACTATTGCGGCCCTTCTTTTGTAAAGGAAAAGCGACATCGAAACCGCAATAAAATTAAATGCTATGTGGCAGTTTTCGTCTGTCTTGCAAGTAAAGCTACACATCTTGAATTGGTGAGTGATCTCGCCACAGAAGCGTTTCTCGCAGCTTTAAAAAGATTCTTTGCGCGTCGTGGGAAATCCAATTCCTTAATTTCCGATAATGCTACCAATTTTGTAGGCGCAAGCCGTGAACTTGCAGAGCTTCAAGACTTGCTGTTGTCTGATGAGCATAACAAAAATGTACAAGAATTTTTAACAAATCAAAGGGTTAATTGGAGTTTTATACCTCCTCGCTCCCCGCATTTCGGCGGATTGTGGGAAGCAGGCGTGAAGTCATTTAAAAACCACCTTACACGCACCGCAGGTGTGGCTCTACTAACTTTTGAGCAGCTTCCAACTTACATAACTGAAATTGAAGCAATTTTGAATTCCCATCCTCTTTCCCCCCTATCATCTGATCCTAACGATTGTCGTCCTTTAACTCCTGGCCACCTCTTGATTGGTGAACCCTTGATGAGCTTTTCTCAGGCAAATCTGACTCACATTGCCATCAACCGATTATCCACATGGCAACACGTGCAGATGCTGAGACAACACTTTTGGACTCGGTGGCATAAGGATTATTTAAATGAGCTCACTACTCGCACCAAATGGAAGGCGGGCTCCAGCCGAGATATCACCATCGGTTCCTTGGTAGTCATGAAGGAAGACAATGCGCCACCCTTGTACTGGAAGCTTGGTCGCATAATACTTTCCAACCCTGGAAAGGATGGGATCGTACGAGTTGTCTCAGTGAAAACTGAGGCAGGAATTTATAAAAGAAATGTAAGGAGTTTGTGCCCTCTTCCCATTGAAGAGTCTGTCCGCCACTATACATCTTAAATTGTACCACCCTTATATCTCTTCTTAATGCTCATGGATAAGGACTATATGCAACTTCAGTTTCGAACTTTCCTTATACATATGTGTACATGTTTAATCGTATAATTTATCTTGTTTCTATTGTATTTCCTGTTTTTTGTTTTGAACTCTGATTGTTCAAAAGGGGTCGATATATTACGTCCAGAACGTAAGGATTCTAAGATTGTATTTTTTACTTCATAATTTTAGGCTTATTTTATATTTTGCACATTCAACATCTTTCTATTCGACCTTCTGTATGTTTATCTACAACTCACTTATTTGTATTTAAAACTTTTATCTCAGGAACGTGCTTTACCCTAACTTTCCTGGCAAACTGTTTCTTTTATGTTTATAGCTTTCAACATCAGTCTACGAGATTGCCAGTTTTCAAATCTTAAGGTCCATTATGCTTGTCTCTTATTATCCTTTAAGTCTCTACGGTTATTCCATTTAATTGTTTTATTGAAGGTCAGCTAGCCCATCACTACGTCTTCGGCTCATGGAAAATTCCTCAAGGGTCTCTTTGGGCCTTCACCTAGCTCCTCCAATCCACCCCCACTGACAAGGGACTGTCCTAGCTATCCCTTCCACTCAACTTACCCTCTCCTCTGAATCTTAACCAAAATTCTCTCTTGCCTCCGTGTAGCCTCTAAGTGCGATTCAAAACCAGATATTACTTGTCTTCGGTAGAGGTAACAAGTGACGCTTCGCAAATTTTAATTGGGATTTGTACCTCATGCTTATTATATTAAATATATTGCCGTTTATCTATCTTATCTCAAAGGTTTTTCATTGTATTTAACCTGCTTCTGCCTGCATATATTTTTAATCAGGTTCGAAGAACACCGCGTCAGACTAGGCTCGGTCCACAAAACACTTGCATTTTTGGTAAACAAGCGCGACTTCCGTTTAATAAAAGCAAAGACAAAAACCATGTTACAAGACTCTTATTTATTGTCCATACAGATGTTTGTGGGCCGATTACACGACCTACTATTGACTACTATTGACCTACTATTGACTCACTACACAGTTAAATATTTGTTAACCTTCAAATCAGATGTTTTTGGTGTATTTAAAGACTTTGTAGCAAAAAGTGAAACTCATTTTAATTTGAAAATTGTTAATCTTTATTGTGACAATGGACGAGAATATATGTCCAATGACTTCAAAGATTTTTGCTCAGAAAAGGGAATAATGATCCATTTAACAGTACCTTATACACCGCAGCAAAAAGGAGTAGGGTACGAATGAATCGAACAATTACAGAAAAAGCTCGTGGAATTATAAACGCAGCTGGTTTAGATAAACAGTTTTGGGGTGAAGCTGTATTGACAGCAACTTATTTAATAAATTTAACACCTACAAAAGCTGTTAAAAGTTCGAAAACTCCGTATGAACTGTGGCATAATAAAAACCCAGATTAAGTCATTTAAGGGTTTTTGGTTCTACCGTATATATGGGCGATTTGCAAATAGATTTCAATTTTGGTGTCCGAGATGCGAATAAACTGAAGTTCTAAATTATGCAATAATTGTTATAATTTTTCTCAGATATATTAACGTGAATTTGTATTAGAAGAGTACAAAAAATATCTATTCACAATATTTTATCAAGAAGTTTAAGAAGAATTAAAAAAAAGTGCATTTAAAACATCTTCTTCTTTCTCTTCAATGCGACTTCGAACCTTTTACCAGCGGGTGCAAAAAAAAGGTTCTGGAGTTGTTAAAAGGCTTCAGAGTCGTTAGCTTCGGAGTTGTTGTTTGCAATTTTTGAGTGATATAAAACACACCATTTTTTTTAAAATAATTCCAGCTTTGGGAAAGTGTTTTGTTCCATCAGCCCTTCGAATTTTATGGGGAAATTTTTTTGAAAAAAAAAATTATTTTGCGTTTGTACCTCTTTTTTTTGGGAGGCTTCGAAGTTGTTATTCAGGTTAACCGATAGTTTTTCCCGTGTTCTCAGACGACTTACGAGGATTAAATCAATTTCAAGATTCTGGAAACGTCATGTGTTTTTAAAATTTGATAAAAACTACTTATTTTTCATAATTATAATTGATCATAATACGAATTATCACCTCAAATTCGTTAAAATTATAGAGGCTTCGGAGTTGTTAACAAACCGAGGGACAGACATATAAGCATGATTCTTTCAGTCAGTATTTATAATCTCTAGCAAGTCAGTATAGCAATTTTAACTGCATCATATATTAAAAAAAAGTGCCCAAGGTCAATATTATAAAAAAAATTTTACCAGTCCTGTCACATTCCAAGTATGTGAATCTGTAGGGAGGGACACTGTAGGGAGGGTAAAAAACTGACTACCTTATTACAAAAAAGGTATGCCTAACTGTAATTTTTGTGTACTTTTTCTGTATAGACTAATAAAGTAGGCCAATATATGTGCTCTAATTCCCTTAGTAGGTCAAATATATAATAGGAACATCGAATAAACATCGAGGGACATACAAGTTGAAATCTATTTGAAAATCGCCCATATATACACTTAAAAACAAGAACCAGTAAATTTGATAATAAATCAGTCAAAGGAGTTCTTGTCGTCTATGAACCAAATGGGTACGAAATCTGGAACATTGAAACCCAAAAGTTTCAAATTGCGCGCGATGTCATTTTTGATGAAAGAAATTTTAGGATTTCAAGACCAAGGGTATCTGAAAGGATCTAATTCTCCTACACAAGTTCCGATAACCAATAACGAGAACTGTGATACAGACACAAAGCACACAGAAATTCCCGAAAGTAGTAAATCTCTTTTACCTAAAGTCGAACCACAAGAAAATAATCAAAAACAATTCAAATTAAGAAGAAGTGATATAATTAAGAATCTTCCTCAGACCTCTTACACAGAAAATAAAAACGATAAGTTCGATTCATATGCAGCTTGCGCACAAAATGTTATTGACAAAATACCTTAAAATTTTCAAGAGATTAAAGAAAGGGATGATCGAACTCAGTGGGAGTTGGCTATAAAGGAAGAACTCAATTCACTTCAAATGAATAATACTTGGGATATTGTATCAAAACCCCTGAATAAAAATATCATAACTTGTAAGTGGGTATTTACAATTAAAAATGATGAGTTTGGAAATCTTAAAAAATACAAGGCAAGGGTAGTTGCGCGGGGTTTCAGTCAAAAATATTCAGTAGACTACAACGAAATTCCAAGAATTTCCACTTTTCGTTTTATTTTGGCATTTGGGAATCAGTTTAATCTTTTAATTCATCAAATGGATGTAAAAACTGCCTGCCTAAATGGCATATGTAACAGGAATGTCAAAGGATCTTCTATCCTCCCCACTCTTCGAGTCCCAGGAGTAAGGGCCCGTTGCCACTGCATCCCTTGTGCGGGGCAGTTAGTCCGTTTGGTACCCCTGACCGACAAAGATCTCTTACAATAAAGAAATCCTGCGATATAGTTCAGGCACAATAAAAAGTATTTAAAGTGATTCTTCTGACCCGTTACAAAATTGGCGATCCTGCCAGGATAGGAGTACACGATCTTGTCTCTACGGAGCAATTTAAAGATCAAACGACCCTATCTTTGGAAGACAATCTGGAAAGCGGAAATCACTACGGTGGTTAAAATCGAGGAACTCCGGACTGTTACTACGGTGCAGCCCGACAACCAGGAAGCAGAATTTGCAGTAGTGGCAACGAAATCTCTACGGAGGTTAATATCGAGGGATAAATCCAGGACTCCGGACTGTTACTACGGTACAGCCCGACAACCAGGAAGCAGAGTTTCAACAAAGAAAAAGTAAGCGAGTTTTTAGAAAATAAGATAGAAATTTTTTGCTTAGGCGTCGGTATACTATTGGTATAGCACGACCCCGTAAGCGCAGAATTGATTTCTGAAAAATAAATTATTTAGAAAATAAGCTAGAAAATTTGTGCTCAGACGTTGTTATACTTTAGTAATGAGATGTAATGAAATAACGCAAGTGCAGTGCTTAAAATAAATATAAAATATCATATTGTTACGCGTTCGCGACACTTACACCCGACACTCGCAATCAGGTTTAAAACTGGCTTTCCACGCCTATAGGGAAAATTTAAGTACACACTATCCCACACATACATACACTTCCACAGATTCTGAAAGCTCCATCTCTGAGCCCTGTACGACCGCTCCCACTATGACTTCGGAGAATTCGTCAAAACAAGATCAGGATGTTCTAACACTGATCCTGAACCAACTTCAAATAATCGTTGAGAAACAGGACAGGTTCGAAACTAGCCTCACGACTTTGAACGAAGAAAACCTGAAGCGAGCGGGCGAAATTAGAAGTCTCGCGCAGTTGAGCAATGCCTTGGTCACGGAGGATGAATCGAACGACCAGCCACAGCATTCCAAGTCGTCTGAAAAGGAAGCATTGTCGCCACAGCACTCCGAGTCGTCCGAAAAGGAATCGTCGCCAGACGAGGAAACGCACGATCGCGACCAAACAGCAGGCGGTCCAGAGAGACTCATCTCGCCCGGCGTTCCCCCAAATTCCTTCGCACAGTGTAGTGATCAGTTTCAAAGTGTTCGGCCTATACATCCCATCCCCCCGGAGAGACCCATCTCGCCCGGCGTTTCCCCAAATTCTTTCACACAGTGCAGTGACCAGTTTCAAAGTGTTCTGCCCATACATTCCGTCCCCCAGTGGTCTAACACTTACCCAGAGCCGCGTGTTCGACTTCAGCCCCCAAATTCCGTCATTCAGTGTACTAGCCAACAGCCGGCATCCCCACGTGAATCTGTGAGATCTAGCAGAATAGGTGAACAGCCCCAAAGTTTCTCCGCGCAGGTCATTGACCAGCAATGTGTTCAGGTCCCAAATTCCTTCTCACAGCATATTAACCGGCTGCCAGCACCCGCTCATCGCACTTTCCCGAGAAACAACCCATTGCTACCAGCGATGCACCGAATGGAAAACGTTGAACCGCTTTCCCAGGCCAAAGAAATCATCCGCACGGTCGAGGTTTTAAACGGCCAAGATGATGTTGGCGTACACGATTTCATTAAGACCGTGAAACGCGCGAAGCTAAGATGTTCCCAACCTAGTTTACTACTGGACTACATTTCAACGGAGAAAATAATTGGAAATGCTAAGAGGGCAATCCGGCACTACCCTATAAGTAGCTACGATGATTTGTACAGCGCTTTAAAAACAAATTTAGCCACTACAACCACTCTGGAAACGTGTCGTAGTAAACTCGAAACTATCAGGCAAAATCATGATTCGGTACAGTTTTTTAATCAAAGATTTAGAAGTGCGTATAATGAATTGATTTATACAATTCAATCGGAATATTCGTCCGGAATAGAGCGGAAATTAGCTCTTCAAATGGAGGAAAAATCTGCCACGAAGAGGTACGTTATGAACTTACGTGATGACATTAGCCATCAAGTGCGACCCTTAAAACCCAAAAGTTTGAACCAAGCTTTACAGGAAGCTCTGGAAGCAGAAGTGTGGTGCAGAGAACGTACGCGTACGAAAGTTTCAATAACACCTCGACCAGTACAACCAAATGTTCTTAGACTACCTATGAGGAACGTAACGGTACCTGCGGCCCGAAATCAACAGCCGCAAATGCGAAATCAACCCTCCGATAGTCCGAACCACGGACTACCTTTACAACAAAGGATGCAAATGACTTGTAACTTCTGTAAGAAACCGGGCCATTTGGAGAAACAATGCTATGCGAAATCAAAGCAACAGGGTTTTCGCAATGGAACATCTCAGAGAAGACTGCCAGAAATCAGGAATATACAGGAGATGGAAGATCTACAAGACCCATTAGAATGTTACGAAGTAACACCACAGGAACAGGACGAAATCGAACGCTACGAAGAATCTGCAGAGTTTCTGCAATCAGCGGACGATTGCAATCCATACATGGAAAGCATTCTGATGGACGCACCTATAGATTACTAGTAGATTCAGGAGCCTCTATTAATCTCATTAAACACTCTGAAGTACCCATAGAAAGAACACCATTTGAGATGAGGAAACGTTTTGCCATGGGGAGAGATATTAATTATTCTTATCAAGCAGTAAGAATACCATACTTAGGGAAGTCGCATTTATTTCACATAATTGATAATGATTTTCCCTTGCCAGAAGAAGGTATCATCGGCCGACAATTCTTTAATGCATTCGATAAATATCAAATAACTAAAGATTTCCTTTACCTTGATAACAAAAAATTACCCCTTTATGAGGACGGAATATTTGTTTCGGGAAACACAGCACAGATAACTCGGATCAAAG
Organism: Andricus quercusramuli; assembly: GCA_932178445.1. Lineage (NCBI taxonomy): Eukaryota > Metazoa > Arthropoda > Insecta > Hymenoptera > Cynipidae > Andricus > Andricus quercusramuli. Next base: position 134,310 of record CAKNXH010059603.1, on the reverse strand, counting down.
TTGTAGAAAAGGATCAAGATGTCTATATAGAAAATCACGACTCAATCCCCGACGGCGTGTACAAAATAGAGAACCAAGAATTAGTTGTACCGTTATATAATTATGGAAACAGCCCCTTAAAAATACCAAGCAGTTTGGAGTATGATAAAATCGATCAAATTAAAGAAACAAGTAGAGTCAGTGTCACTAGTTCGGAAGGAAATCAGGCAAAACGAATACAAGATCTATTAAACAAAACGAGATTGGACCACATAGAAGAAAAAGAACGTCCTTATTTATGGAAAATGGTAGCAGGATACAGTGACATTTTTAACCTTGAAGGAGACCCTTTTCCGTGTACCGATTTAGTAGAACATGAAATAATTTTGAAAACCGGCAAGATAGTAAATGTTAAATCTTATCGTCCTCCCCAATGTCACAAAGAAGAAATAAAAACACAAATGCATGACTTGAAAGAAAAAGGCGTCATACGAGATTCAAATTCACCCTTTAATTCGCCGATTTGGGTGGTGCCAAAAAAGGAAGACGCGTCTGGCAAGAAGAAATGGCGCATAGTAATCGATTTTCGAAAGATAAATGAGGACACGGAACAAGATGCATATCCGTTACCCATCATCGAGGACATTTTAGATCAATTAGGAGATGCAAAATTCTTTTCTGCCTTTGACCTCAGCTCTGGGTTTCACCAAATCCCAATGAGTGAAACATCAAAGAAATACACGGCTTTCTCGACATCTGAAGGTCATTTTGAATTCAACAGAATGCCCTTTGGACTCAAAAATGCTCCCGCTACTTTTCAAAGGATGATGGACAATGCCCTGAGAGGATTGGTAGGAAAAAAATGTTTTGTTTACCTTGACGACATTGTCGTACTCGGCTCAACTTTGAAGGAACACAGCGAGAACCTAGTAAGTCTATTTGACAGACTCAGAGAAACAGGATTAAAACTTCAACCTGACAAGTGCGAGTATTTACGCCCAGAACTCGAATATTTAGGACATTTGTTAACTGAGGACGGCGTGAAACCTAACCCCGCAAAAATACAGGCAGTACGAGATTTTAAACCACCACATAATGTCACCCAAGTTCAGAGCTTTTTAGGACTCGCAGGGTACTGTAGAAAATTTATAAAAAATTTCTCTCAAATTTGTAAGCCTCTTACAAATCTAACACAAAAGGAGACACCTTTTGACTGGTCAACGAATTGTCAAGAATCCTTTGACAAAATAAAAGAACTATTATGCTCAGCACCGGTTTTGAGATTTCCAAACTACAAGGAGAAATTCACTTTAACGACAGACGCATCTAATCACGGACTAGGCACAGTATTATCCCAAAACGGTCATCCCTGTTGTTACATATCAAGGACGTTAAACAAAGCCGAGATCAATTATAATACAACGGAAAAGGAATTGTTAGCGATAGTTTGGGCATGCAAAAGGTTAAGACAGTACCTTCTTGGGAGAGAGTTTACAATCCAAACGGACCATCAGGCGTTAATATGGCTACACAACGTGAAAGATCCCTCTTCACGATTGTTACGGTGGAGATTACGTTTGGAAGAATATCTTTACACTGTCGAACACGTAAAAGGAAAGGAAAATAAAGCTGCAGATTGTCTATCTAGACTATTTCCAGTTCAACAAGAAGAAGATTCTCTACAAAATACAGCAGAAGAAGTTGAGCTGGACGTGGAAAGAGAAGAGGAATTAACAGGACAAGAAACAGCTGGTACGTCCAGAGAGTTTCCTCGGCGTCGCATGGATGCAGATCAACTTATCTCAGATGAGGAAGGATTAACGGATGGGAGAGAAAATTTGTTAAGAGAATATAAAAAATACATCACAAACAGAATGCCTAGCAGAGAAAATGTTAAACCTAACGCCGGAGGTAATCTCTGGCGCACTATATCCAAAGAAAGGAAAGGAGTCCAGGATACATCTCAATATAAACTACCTCAATTTAACGAGGCTAAATGGCTGGAGGTATTGGATAGAATAAACCGAGAGGCCATGGCCTCTAAACTAACAATTACAAGTTACCACTTCATAGATCCAACAATTACCCCTTTAGAAAAGGTGAAGATCCGGGACTATCTCAAATTCTTGAGCCAAAAGCATGAAGACCAGCAATTTCACACCTGCTACACACCACGAGCAGAGCTCACTCAAGAAGAAAAATGGGAAATTATAAAGGAATCACATGGATCTATTACGGCACAACATTTTTGGAAGAACAAAACCATTGAAAGAGCTAGAACTCTTGGAGAATGGAAAAATATGGAACAAGAAATCATCCACTACATCAAACGATGTCCCGTTTGTCAACTACAAAAAACGGTTAGAATTAAAAGACAATGCCCAGCAATTATTCCAGACACGCCTGTCAACCCCAACGATAAAATAGCCATGGAGATTTTCGGACCTTTACCCTTGACAGATCAGGGACAAAACTTTGTATCTGAACTGGTACAGAATTTTGAAAATCTATTCAGGATTAAGCACATAAAAACCACAGTTTATCATCCACAAAGCAATGGAGCACTCGAAAGAGCCCACTCGACTATTAAAAATTTACTGAAAACCAGCATCGAAGATCATAGCTGTGAATGGGATCAAAATTTAAAAATAATTTGTATGTCATACAATACTATGAAACATGAAGGCACCGGATACTCGCCCTTTCAACTGACCTTTGGGAGAGATGCAAATTTGCCCTCGATGTTAAGCACCACGCCAAATGTCAGGTACGAGGAATTACTTAATCTATTGAAAAGAAAGCATGAACACTATCTCCAAAAGGCAAAAGAAAAAATAGAGATACAAAAAATCAAATACAAAAAGTTACAGGATTCACAAATCTCTATACCACAAGGTATCTTCGAGCCTGGGGACCTGGTCAAGTTTATTAATAACCATCCAGAGCAAACTTTCTCCCTCCTGGAAAGGCCCAGCAGTAATTACAGAGAGACAGGAGAACAATAATTACACAATCCTGTTTAACGACAAGCGAAATAGAATACATTCGAATCAACTGATGCCCTATTACCAATGATGTTTCAGATGATGGCCTTAATCTTACTATGGATATTGAAGATCATATCGGCTGAGGTCATCACAACTGACCTAACCGGGGTAACTATTTACTCGGAAGAATTAGGGCAGGCTCAACTCTATCATGACACCTGGAATATGATACTGGGAGTAGAGACCAACGAAATAGACGAGCGATATGAATCATTGCAACACATTTTCGCATCCGTGTCACATCAATGTGATGACTGTTTAGAACAATTTGAGCTGAATTTAATAAAATCAAGAATACAGCGTTTGAACAATCAGAGAAATCTTTTAAACCAACTTCTGGGCAAAACGCGAGCTAAAAGAGGGTTTTTTAACTTCATAGGCGATGTATCGAAAACACTTTTTGGTACTCTAAGTGAAAACGATATGAAATATATCAACGAAGAGCTAGATAAACTGGTCAATGACAACAAAGTCATGTCACAAAGTATTTCTAATCAAACTAAGATTATAAAAGTATTGTTGAATTCAGCCTCTACCGATTTTAAGACACTTGAAATACACAGTCGAGAAAATAATAATCGCATCAATCAAATATTTAACGGAACAAACAGAAATACTAAAAATATAGCCATCTCAAACCAAATGACGATTTGCATGATGATAGTTGACGAATTGGGTGAAGATATCAACTTACTGATAAATGCGATGAATGACGGAAAAAAACGGAATAGTCCATCCTCAGCTCCTAACACCAGCAATCCTGATAATGGAGATGAAAGAATTCGAAGAAAAGTTCAACGTCAAATACACCATCCCTTTAAAACAGACAAACTTCCAGCATATCGTCGACGTCTCGACAGTCAACGTGGCTATCACAAAGAATAGGTTTGTTTATTCCATCCACATTCCTATCCCAGAAACCGAAATCTATGAAATTAAACACTTAATTCCTATTCCCAAACAAATTGGTTCAGTTTTCCTTGCCATAATTCCTGACTACGAATACTTATTGATGGGACAGGGGCACACTACATACGTACCTACCGATAGAACAATATTAGAACTATGTAAAAATTATGGTCAGATGAAAATTTGTAAACGAACGCAACCCACATATTTAATGTCAGAAACTAATAGCTGCGAGAATAGCATATTACGAATGAATGTAAAGACAATCAAGGATGAGTGCAAATATTCCCCCTTTAAAATTATGAACATCGCTTTTATACCACTTATGAATGGATACATTTTAATACCCCACGAACCACTAGAGGTTGATGCATTGTGTGAATCAGGTCATGATAAAATTAAAATCCAGGGCCCTACGAAGATTGTGAGTAAGGACAAATGTATATTGAACGGACATCGAAAATGCAATAGATAAGGTCACTAGAGACAGAAGAACGCGAACCTGGACAGAACAGGCCACCAGTTGGCTGCAGTACTTAGGATATACAGCAATTGCTGCAATCATAGTTTTTATGTGTTACAAATGTGGAATCTTCGCCCGACTTCGTGAATGTATTCCTAAAAAGATTTGTATATTTTGCGTAAAACCCCAGGTCACCGCAACACCAACAGTGCATTACACTGTCGCTCCTACTGCACCTACTGCAGAGATAAAAGATGTAGATCGTAGAATTAAGACTACTAATGTTAAAATAAAATCTAGCAAAAAGGTTTAGAGACTAAACCTAATCTAAGAAGGGGATTGTAACAGGAATGTCAAAGGATCTTCTATCCTCCCCACTCTTCGAGTCCCAGGAGCAAGGGCCCGTTGCCACTGCATCCCTTGTGCGGGGCAGTTAGTCCGTTTGGTACCCCTGACCGACAAAGATCTCTTACAATAAAGAAGTCCTGCGATATAGTTCAGGCACAATAAAAAGTATTTAAAGTGATTCTTCTGACCCGTTACCCATATTGCAAAAAGAAATTTACATGCAAATACCGGAAGGTGTCAAGGCAGAAAATAATCAGGTGTGCAAATTAAATAAATCTATGTATGGATTAAAACAATCATCTCGTTGTTGTTATGAACTTTTTGATAAAATAATGAAGGAAAAAGGTTTCAAAAATTCTTCAGCTGATAACTGTCTATATTATTTGAACAAAGGTGACGTAAGCAAAAATATTTACTTACTTTTATATGTAGATGACATTATTATATTAACATACGAGCAAGAAACTATGTTCAAATTTAAACAATATTTACACACTTGTTTTAAAATGACTGATATGAACGAAATAAAAGTTTTTCTAGGAATTTTGATTGAAAGAGGGGAAGAAACAATATCATTAAATCAAACTTCATATTTAAGAAATGTTTAAAAAAATTTTGGTATGAGTGATTGTAAATCCATAGACACACTTTTACCTTTAAAAATAGATTATGACGCTTTGAATTCAGATGAACATTACAATGCACCTTGTAGGAATTTCATTGGATGTCTTATGTATGCGATGTTATCAACAAGACCTGATCTATGTTTTCCATTTAATTTTTTGAGTCGATATCAAAGTAAAAATACGAAAGAATTGTGGAAATGCTCGAAAACAGTGTTAAGATACGTAAAAGGTACTTTAGAATTAAAACTTACTTATATTAAAAGTGAGAATAAAAATATGTTAATTGGCTATGTTGATGCTGACTGGGGTAGTAATGAAATTGATAGAAGAAGTACAACCGGATATCTGTTCAGAATTCTTGAAAAATGTACTATAACGTGGAATACTAGAAGACAGAATTCTATTGCGACTTCATCCACAGAAGCTGAATACATAGCCCTTTTTGAGGGTGCTAAAGAAGATATGTGGCTTAAGTCACTCTTAACTAGTATAAATATAAATATAACAGAATACATTGTCATCTATGGAGACATCACTGGTTGTATAAGTATTGCGAACAACCCCACGCATCATAAAAGGTCAAAACATATTGACATTAAGTACCACTTCACCAGAGATGTAATACAAAAAGGTTATATATCTCTTATATATCTGTCCACAGGTGACCAACTGGCTAATATTTTTACAAACACCGTATGGGCTTCAAGGCTAATGGGAATAAGATTCGCTATAGGATTACATTAATCAGTCATTTGAAATTTTGATATTCATTTATGTATCTATGTTATTTTTCTCATTCAAGTATATACCTATACATGTTGAAACGGTTCAGTATAAAATAAATATTTTATACTTATAAAATTTACTTAAGAGCGCGTAAGAAATAAAATAAATACGCTACTGAATGACTTGCGAATTCCTGGGTGAAAGAGTTATATAGATCGTACGTAACACTATGCGAAACAGGTGCGGTTGCGTGCGCAACCTGTAAGATAAGTGGGGATGCGAGGACCCGCGACGACGGGACCTGTGTGATTACCAAGGATCACTCGTATCGCCAGTCTGCGCTCGAAGGTTCAAGGGAAAACACTGTCGAGCGTTTGACTCTTCGGAAAGCTTCGCGAGAACATCTTATGAACAGCTTAGGATTAATCTGCCAGGTAACTGACAGAATAAGAGGGACATAGGACAACTTTTAGCATTTTTTTAATGATCCTTTTCAGGAATTATATATATTAATTAATAACAAAAAATTAAACTTTGAGGACCAGCCCCTCGCATGCCATGCAAAAAAAACTGAATTGACTAGAGCAACACTGGAGATCTTAAGGATCGCATATTCTTCTTCAACCCGTTCTCATACGGGCGCTCAAGAATACCAGTGTGGTTACTCGAAATCAATTGGGTTCATTCGATAAAATTAATCCAGAGTAGTACTGGAGATCCAAAAGATCGCTCATTCTTTTTTAACCCGTTCTCAAATGGGGGCTTAAGAATGCCAGTACGGCCACTCGAAGTTAATTAAGTCGAATGGGCAGTGAGCTGTTCGAGGGAAAAACCATTGTTTTGTGAATGCAAGACAATTTCTGGTTTTCAAAGGTAGAATTTGCATTTTTAAGGTCAATTTCACCACAAACCAGTGTGGAATAACAAAACTAATGATAAAATAGTAAAATCAGATAGGAAAATGAGATCGCATTCTGGAGGACAGATATTGCACTGAAATCTGCACGGAATGTCGTCTCATTTGTAAAATCATTGAATAAGTTGATCCTCGGTTCTTCGCTAGGGAGGGTAAAATTTATAGGATCATATTAATTATGCTTGAGCTAAATCATGAGTGCTCCTAAGATTATTTAGCCGCAAAGCAAAATTTTGGTAGTTGCGTAGAGGAGCAATTGGGGGAAGCAAGATTGGCTTATTCAGGCGTGATAGGTCGTTCGAAATCCTGCAAGCAGGAATCTAAAACAAATTTACGAAAATCGGCACAATTTTGTCTTCGCTTCTGTGATCCCACCGTCCGAGGAATAAAATATATAAATTCACAAAATAATTGCCACAAATTGATGAAATGAGTCGAAAGTTTTTGAGTCATCAGCCTTGATTGAGCTGAGATCCGTTGAAAGCTACATTTGCCAGGATTTTTTCTAATTGCTAATTACTTTCGCTTCAAAAGCTTACACGTAAGGAAAAGTATTGAGATTCGTCCAGGGGAAAAAGGTGTGCCCATTCCGGTTCCTAGGGTGTCACTTTTAGTTAGTTTGAATAACAGGGTGGTAAGGGCTAATTTTAATGTTCTTCCAAAACTTGACCCAGTTTGTATAATTGGTCTCGAGTTATTGGATAAAGTATATTAAAAGCAAGTCAGATATATAATTTTCGGCAATCTTCAATATTGTTAAGAAAATTCTGAATTGCGACATCCATATTAATTAAACCATAAGAAATGCCCATATTTTCATAGGATCCATGTTTAAAGAAAATAAAATCTAAGAAATGTTGGTAAAATCGACATTATTGGATCTCGACTCAATGTCGGATGGTATTATTAATAAAAATTAAACAATATAAAAATAATAGAGAACGATAACGTTACAATGTCATGCTTATATTGCATTATTTTTAAATAATGTCTATTTACTTTTTGAGTGAGAGTGTTAGAAGTATTCCATAATTATAAAACAAAAAGCGAATTTTAACCTTGAGTTTTAGTACGAAGATCTGATTCATATAGCTAGAATTAAGGCTCAGTCGACTGGCCAAGTTTTGTTTAATAAATACCGAGATAAGATATACTTCTGTGTGGTCTTTCTTCGTCGTAAGGGATCAAGTGGAATCGTCATATATGCTTTCAGTTCAGTTTCACATAAGCCTTCTTCGAATAAAGAGCAGTATTCAAGACGGTCTATAATTTGTCTTCATTTATTTAAGCCCTTAGACCTTTCTCGAAATGTGTCTTGAGAATAGATTGTTGGAATTTTCGAGGACTATGAACAGCCGAGCATACAATTTTCAAATTTTGAAAACAAGTGGTCTCAAAAATTTTCAAAATGCTCTTACTTTCTGAATTTTCATCAGAAATGGCTGGCTAACGAGCTTGAACTTCATTTTAGGACACTTGAAGAGTATACCAAAGCCCGATCCAATCTGTCAATTATTTCGTGAGTTATCCTGCTAACAATATAAAATCTACATCCATACACACATGCACATATACGTGGAGAGTACAACTTTGTGCGGAGCAACTGTGCACGATCCCAACTGTGCACGCATCAATTAGTAGGATTAGACATTTTTGTAAGTCCACATACCCAGATGGTACCCTCCGAATGGTGCACGTATCATTTAATAAAATAGCATGCTTAACTCACAAGTCCACGTGCACATATGAAGAGTCCGCGGTCTGAACCTGTTAACTACCAATAATATACATCAAATTTATAACAATTATAATGAAATTAAACTTTTTACAGTGGTTTGAATCTGTACGTATGTTATCTGCAAGAGGGTCCCACGGTCTTAGCCTGTTATCTGCTGGAGCGCGCTCCTGGTGAGCGAGAGTTTTGATTTTTTTTCCTCGTTCGCATTTTTCCTGCGCTCTCGGTATACCTACAGATAAGTGTTATATATCAAAATATTCGTTGAACAATGCTGAAAATGAAAACTAGTTGTATGCATCAAAAAAGTTATTTACAACTGTTTACGATAGCTTGTAAACAATTGCGCGGCAATCGTGCGTGTACTTTCGAGGCAACTTATAGGCGACACTGGCAAACGTGACGTCAATACAGCTCCAAAACTCGATTCACACGTTCACACACTATGAAAAACACCCAGTCACACGGTCCTCTCAGTGTTTTTATACGAATTAGCTTAGCGAAGCGGATTGAAAACACAAATTCTTCTAAGCCGCAATAAGTAGCTAACAGGTTTAGACCGCGGACCAGTGCTGCAGATACCGAAACGCGTTTTTTAAAAATTCATAAAAAAATTATAATTCCGACATGCGGCTGGAAGGATATTGGCCGCATATAAAAAAACTTCAATAAAGTGCAAAAAAGTAGATTTCGAACGAAATGTCAGTTAACAGGTTTAGACCGTGGATTCTTCAAACAGGAGACTCACAACTGTGCGCATATCAATTCTAATAGTAATAATTGAGATTTGCGCAGATGGGAGGGTGCTATATGTGCACGTGAACTTTAATTCGAAAAATTATGGTATTAACCCCTTCGTTGGCACAGAGAATTCGACAAAAGTGCCCAAAATGGCAAAAAAATTTGTTATCCTGAAAATTTGTATCTTAGGGTTTTTGGGGTCGCTGAATCCGAATCTGAAGTCAAAATTCAGACATTTAAAATGGCGGATCCAACATGGCGGACGAAAATACAAAAAAAAAGGCTCGATTTGGATAAATCTGGGTACTTACGGGTGTTTGGGGTCGCTGAACCCGAATCTGAAGTCAAAATTCTCACATTTGAAATGGCGAATCCAATATGGCGGACGAAAATACAAAAAAAGGATCTATTTGGCTAAATCTTGGTACTCACGGGGTTTTGGGGTCGCTGAACCCAAATCTGAAGACAAAATTCGAAAATTTTGAATGGCAGATCCAATATGGCGGACCATTATGTGGCCATTTTGAATTTCCGAGTTGGGACCCCGAAAACCTGCAAGTACTGAGATTTATACAAATCGAGCCGTTTTTTGTATTTTCGTCCGCCATATTAAATCCGCCATTCTGATTTTTCGAATTTTGACTTCAGATTCGGATTCGGCGACCCCAAAAACGCGTGAGTACCGAGATTTATCCAAATCGAGCCGTTTTTGTATTTTCGTCCGCCATATTGGATCCGACAATTTGAATTTTCAAATTTCGACTCCAGATCCGGATTCAGCGACCCCAAAAACCGGTATGTACCGAGATTTATACCAATCGATCCGTTTTTTATATTTTCGTCCGCCATATTGGATCCGCCATTTTAATTTTCGAATTTTTACTTCAGATTCGGATTCAGCGAACCCAAAAACCCCCGAGTATGACTTGAATGCGAAATCGGAGTAACTCGAATAGGAAAAAAGAAGATTGACGCAATTTGCGTCAATGCCACACAGGGCACGGAAAATTTTGACGCATATTGCGTCAATGCCAACGAAGGGGTTAATCGAGGCGCGCACAGTTGGAAAGGTACCTTCTGCGAATGTGCACTTTTGGATGACAAATGATTTTATTAATCGAAACGTGCACAGTTGGAAGGTTACCATCAGTACACATATTAAGTGAAATTTATGATTTTAATACTTCTAAGTGAAAAATCTGACTGCATTAATTAAGTCGTGCAATGTCGGGAGTCTTTCATCTGTGCACGTGGACTTGTAAGTCAATAATATAATCGTATCAATTGAGACGTGCATAGTTGGGAGTATCCCATCTTTGGACGTGTACAGTTGGGAGTGTCCCATCTGTGCACGCACACAGTTGAGAGTATCCCATCCATGCACGTGGACTTGTCAGTTGAAAATCTCATAGTATTAATTTAAACGTGCACAGTTGAGAGTCTCCCATCTGTGCACGTGGACTTGTGTCTTGATAACCCTAACGTAACAATGGAGAAGTGCACAGTTGGGAGTCTCCTATGTGTGCACGTGCACAGTTGGGAGTCTCTCATCTGTGCACGTGAACTGCGGCTAAGGTACCATCTGTGCAGTCTAAATGTCGACGTGCACAGTTGGGAGTGTCCCATCTGTTCACGTGCACAGTTAGGAGTGTCCCATCTGTGCTCGTGCACAGTTGTGTTAGTGGCCCAGAGCCTGAACAGTTGTACCACTGGTCCTCGACGTACAACGTTGGGCAACTGCTCAGTTGTTCCGTGCACAGTTGTACCCCTCGCAAATTGAGACGTGCACAGTTAGGAGTCTCCCATCTGTGCACGTGCCCAGTTGAGAGTCTCCTATCTGTGCACGCGAACCGTTGGTAGGGTGCTATCTGTGCACGTGCACAGTTGGGATTCTCCCATCTGTGCACGTTAACCGTTGCTAGGGTACCATGTGTGTACGTCGACATTTCGACGTGCAGAGTTGGGAGTCTCCCATCTGTGCACGTTAACTCTTGCTAGGGTACCATCTGTGCCCGCCAAATTTGAGACGTGCACAGATGTCCCGGTGTACAGTTGTGCCTGTGGCCAACAACGTGCACAGTTGGACCAGTGGCCACTGACGTGCACAGATGGGCGCGTGCACAGTTGCTCCGTGCACAGTTGTCCGTCACCCCACACAAATATATATATATATATATATATATATATATATATATA